>JAODAL010039554.1:0-37876 GCA_025379985.1 Phyllomedusa bahiana | reverse complement strand
AAACCCAAATAAAAAATCCCCATTGGGGTTTGAAGTTATTAAAAGAAATTTTTCCAAACAGACGGCCTTTTGGGGCCCAAAAAAACAAGCTTTTCCCGGCCACATTTTTTTGTTTTTGGGGGACGTTTAAAGGGGCGTTCTGTGCCTCGTCGGACAAAGGGGGCATGGCTTTGTAAAAGGGCGTGGTTTCACATAAAGGGGCGTGGTTTAAATGTGACAAAAAAATTCACCAAACTGCGAAACCAAATTCGGGGAAAAGTAAGAAATTTTAAGATGTTACAAACTTAGACTACAGAGTTTAAACCTGGCCAGATTTACCAACAATTTTTAAAAATTGGGGGTTTTAACATTGTAGGACTGTCTGTCAAAATTTCCCGCTAAAAGTGACATATTGAAAAAAAATTCTACCCAATGATCACGGAAAACAGTTTCGGCCCCGGTGGTAAAAAAATGAAAAAAGTTTTTCACATAAAGAAAGTCTTAAAAAAAAGGGGGCTTTCAAAAAAAAAAGGCTAGGATAAGGGGTTTTTAAAAACCCCCCCCCAATTACCTTTTCGAAAATGGGCCCTTTTGCAATTTCGGGACTTTTTTGAAAAAAAAAGTAAAAAAATTTTTTTCATTGATAACATACAGATGGAAAATTTTCCCTTAACTTTTCTAGGCCCCAAATGGTTTTTAATTTTAATCATGGGAAATTTGGGTTTCCCCACAAAGGGCAAAATATGCTTACAGACCAGGGGAGTTTCAGTAATTTTCTATGAGCTTTCCACTCCGCTATCGTATCTTTAAAGGTTAAATTAGATGTAAAATCAGTGGAATTTTTATGAAATTTAGTTGGGGGGAAAGGGGCCGATAGGGACATGGATTTTACTAATTTGGGGTTCTAGACTAGTATTGGAGTAATACTCGGTATTTATAAGCCAATCCAATCTATGCCTTAATAGGCAAGCCAGGTTGTAGTTATGTAGTTATGTCCGGGAAATGTATTCCTCCTTGGATTCTCGGAAGCATCAATCTCCTCAAGGCAATTCTCGGCTGTCTAGAGGACCAAATACATTTTAAGAAGGCTGACTAAAGTTTAGTGACATCGTTTTGAGTTAGTAATAGGGGAATAGTTTGAAGAGGATATAATATCTTGGGGAAGCACATCATGCATGTAAAGCAGTACCTTGCTAGAAGTGAGAAAGGCAGGCAAGACCATCTGTAAAGTAATTTCAGTTCTTTTGTATCAAAGGGGAAAACTTTAATTGGTATAGTGACTTAGGCGAATGGACAATTTCTATGCCTAGGTACTTAATATTTTCTTTAGCCACTAGCACAGACTCTCCAAAGTGCTCCAAATTCAGTGTACGTTTCCCTCTAGAAATATCTAACAGCTCCGATTTAGCTTCATTGACTGACAAAATATGTTGGATAGATCCCTTTGCGGATAGGCAAAAAAAATTATGTCATCGGCAAACATAGCCAACTTCAGTTCATGGCCACGGACTGCAATAGGATTCAAAAGCAAAAAATCAAACAAAGGGCTCAACTGCCAAGTTGAAAAGCAAAGGTGACAGCGAGCACCTTTGCCTAGTCCCTTACTAGAGCACAAATGGTTCGGATAGAAAACCAGGAATGCAGATTCTTGAATGTGGCCTGGAATATAATGATGCTAAGAAAGTTCTGAGCGGATTCTGCACCCCAACTCTATCCAGCACTTGGTTGAGCCACCCCCAATCCACACAGTCAAAAGCTTTCTCAGTGTCTACTGTAAGCAAAGCTGCAGTAGAATGTTTTCGAGGGTCTAGCTTCACCTCGTCAAGTGCTAGTATTCATGGCCACGGACTGCAATAAGATTTGAGAGCAAAAATAGAACAAAGGGCTCAACTGCCAAGTTAAATAACAAGGGTGACAGTTAGCACCCTTGCCTAGTCCCTTACTGGAGAACAAATGGTTGGGATAGAAAACCAGGAATGCAGATTCTTTCATGTGGCCTGGAATATAATGATGCTAAGAAAGTTCTGAGCGAGTCCTGCACTGTAATTCTATCTTGCATGACTTTTGGATATGGGATGAACCCCCGCTCTATCTAATACCGCATTCAAACACAAGAATAAATGCACAAACACATTCACTTTTTGGTGTCAAATGGCCACAGCTTTATTCAAACCATTTAAGTAAAACCCAAAACATGGAAGGAGTCAGGTGGAGTGCTAGACAATTGTGTGATATTCCTAGCTGTCTGACATGCAGGCAACCGGCCAGACAGCAATAAAGGGGGGGGCACGCTCTGGCTTGCCCTTCTAGAGAGCCAGTACAGTTTAGGGGCACCAATGACCTTACTGAAGATCCTCACTCCTGTTTAACCACCGTGCCCGCCCCTGGATGCCATTACCATTATACCATCCTTAAGGCTGGCCACTTCCAAAGCTCAGCCTCTTCACACCATGAGGTTTAACATCCTCTATTAGTTAAAATTAGTCCACCATAACTTGACCTGTAACTCCCACCTGACTCCTGCACCGCAACATAAAAGCTGTGACAGGTTATAATACCAAGATTCATATTTTCCATTTTCTCTTTTCTTTCTTTTTTTTTCTTTTTATTTATATTAATTTTTATTTTTTTGACCAATTAGCAAATCCCAGACTCACTAGGAGTCATTCTACAGCACTCAGGAGAGGAAAACCCCCTGTGGAGGAAACCTCTAGGGAACCATGGCTGAAGGATCGCCCTTCCCTTGGGCTTAAACGGATAATGCCAACACAAGTACTCATCAGTATCATAATAACTGTTTTTGTTTGTTTTTTTGTTTTTTGTTTTTTTTTAAACCAGGTATATAATAAAGTCAATATAAAACAATACAATAATACATTCATCATTGTACAGATCATAGCTAAACACAAGCTTCAGAGCATTCATTAAATTAGGGGCAGGTGGGAGGGGACATCTTTCCTTGCTTCTTGATCAGAAGAAAGAGGAAGCAGGAAGTGAAGACCAGAAGTTATATCTATAGCTAAACCCCACCCACGTCACAGTAAACTCTTCCCATCCAGCCACTCCTCCCTCCCATATCACAACCCCCCCTGCTCATAACTATAAACTACACAGGCAGGAGCTTAAACACAATGCAGGGATTAAAAGCTGCCCTCTCAAAACCTATCCCCTCTGCTCAAAGCTACTTACAATAAATATACTATGCAAACACTGAAACCATCAGCTTAAATACCTACAGCCAAAAACTCTCAGACTATACGGGAGCTCTAGGTTCCCCCTTACCAAAGTCATGGTCCCATTTCGCTTAGGGCCTCGGGGGGTTCTCTAGGTTGAGCCATCCCCAGTCCACACAATCAAAAGGTTTCTCAGTGTTTACTGTAAGCAAAGCTGCAGTAGAATGTTTTCGAAGGTCTCGCTTTACCTTGTCAAGTGCTATTAGTGGCAGGAAAAAGCGATAGATGGTCCAGCACGATCCAATGTAGAATACTGCTACGTTACTGCTGCAAGGTTTCAGCAGTCGTCCGCGCACTGTGCACATGGGATGGATCTGGCTATGCTCAAAGTTTGCAAGTGCCAGTAGTACCTTCTGTATATTTCCTACCACCGAACTCCCTTAGATAAAGGCAACTTGGTGTTTACCTATGATTAGGAGTATCAATGATAATCTGTCAGCTAATATTTTGGCTTAGTTTTAAATCAACGTTGATTAGGGATATGAGTGTGTACGAAGATGGTAATGTAGGATCCCTACCTGGTTTAGGAAGGACTTTAATATATACCATATTTGTTAATTCAGGGATCTCAGTTCTTTGTTAATACTGGTTATATAATATTACTACTTTAACGAGATCACAGCAACCACTAAAATTTAAAATAGCAAAAAACTTTATTGAAACATGCTACATTACATAAAATAGTACTTTTACATAGCAAATTATAGATTGTACTGTGTGCACTAGGCATTTGTTGTTCATCTTACTATATATTTAAAGGATATATACGTTTTACCTATATGTAGTATAGTATGTGTAAAAGTTGATTTTTGAGTCATATTTAGTGTTTTTACTTAAACTATTTAATGTAATGTAGCATGTTTCAATAAAGTTTTTTGCTATTTTAAATTTTAGTGGTTTCTGTGATCTTGTTAAAGTATTATTGTTTGGTTGATCCAGCGGAATTTAGTTTGCATTTATGTTAGTGGTTATAGTGAGAGAGATCTGTCCCTTGAGGCTTTTAAAAACATTTCCCTGAGTATCCATCCGGACCAGGGGCGTAATTACCGCGGCAGCAGACATAGCAGCTGCCCGAGGCCTGGGCCCTTAGTTCACTGAGGTTCACTGCGGCGCGCACGGGACTGAGGGGCCCGGCGCATCCCGCCTCTGAATGCCCGGGCCCTGCGGCCCGAGCGTTAAGAGGCAGCGCTGCCCGGTGGCACTCCGCTCTGTTAGCAGGCGCTGGCCCACAGTGCTGACGTGGGCAGCGTGATGATGTCACATCGTCGCGCTGCCCGCGCTGAGCACAGAGGCTGGAACGCGGCGCATCTGAGGAGCGTGGACCGAAGTAAGTAACCTATTTCTTATTTTACCTGCCCCAAGCCTACCTATAATGCCCCTATAATGCCCCAAACCTGCCTATAATGACCCAAAGCCTGCCTATAATGCCCCAAACTTGCCTATAATGCCCCAAAACCTGCCTATAATGCCCCAAACCTGCCTATAATGCCCCAAACCTGTCTATAATTCCCCTATAATGCCCCAAAGCCTGCCTATAATGCCCCCCACCCGGCCTATACACCCCCCAGACTGCCTTTACACCCCCAAGCCTGCCTATACAGCCCCCCCAGCCTGCCTATACAGCCCCCCAGCCTGCCTATACAACCCCCACTAAGCTTGCCTATATAGCTCCCCCTAAGCCTGCCTTTAGAGCCTCCCCCTAAGCCTGCCTATATAGCCCCTATAGCCGCCCCTAAAGCTTGCCTGCCTGTATAGCCCCCCCTGAAGCCTACCTGTCTACTTATATGGGACCCCTATAGCCCACCTAACCCCTTTCTACCTGTATGGCTCCCTATAGATAACTAAACCCTACATGCCTGCCTCCCTATTTGGGGCCTCCTCAGGGACGTTGCTAGGGTCCCAAAACATCCGGGACTCGGGCCCTTATGTTATTCTGAGTAGGGCTGGGTTCAAACGGAATTTTTTGCATCTCATTATGAACTGCGGATGTATTTTTACAGAGAAAAACCTTTGTATGTAGGCTGAGGAGAAATATAAGTGATTATACTGCAGTTACATTTAGTGACTTACAAGAGACGTCTCTGAAGAGTTGTTCTCTTTCTCTTCTTCTCCATCTGGCCCAGACGCCATGACATCCTCTCCTGGCAATGACTCTTCACTGTAGAATGTACAAAACAAACATCTTAGACTCCTCATTTTATCAGCATTTCTCTACAATTTCCTATCTCTTTACAAAATCCCCATCTATAGTGCCCCAAATGGTAATAATTACCCCCTTGTAGGTAAATATTTGCCCCCTATAGCCAGGTAGTAGCCCACTGTAGCCAGGTTGTAGCCCCTTTTAGCCAAGTAGGTGCCCCCGCTAGCTAGGTTGCTGCCCCCTCTAGCCAGGTTATTAGCCCCTCTAGCCAGGTTACTGCCCTCTGTAGCTCGGTTACTGCCCCCTGTAGCCAGTAATATGTCCCCTGTAGCCAGTAATATGTCCCCTGTAGCCAGTAATATGCTCCTTGTAGTCAGGTTATTAGTCCCCTGTAGCCAGGTTACTGCCCCCTTAGCCAGGTAATATGCCCCCCATAGCCAGGTAATATGCCCCCCTTAGCCAGTAATATGCCCCCCTTTGCCACATATAATATGCCCCCTTTGCCACATATGCCCCCTTAGCCACATATAATATGCCCCCTTTGCCACATATGCCCCTTAGTCACATATGCCCCCTTAGCAACATATGCCCCCTTTGCCACATATGCCCCCTTTGCCACATTTGCCCCTAAGCCACATATGCCCCCTAAGCCACATATGCCCCTTTGCCACATATGCCCTCTAAGCCACATACGCCCCCTAAGCCACATATGCAGCCTGTAGCCACATATGCCCCCTAAGCCACATAAGCCCCCTGTAGCCGCATATGGCCCCAAGCCACATATTCCCCCTGTAGCCACATATGCCCCCTAAGCCACATATGCCCCCTGTAGCCACATATGCCCCCTGTAGCCACATATGCCCCCTAAGCCACATATGCCCCCTGTAGCCACATATGCCCCTAAACCACATATTTCCCCCTTTAGCCACATATGCCCCCCCCTTTCCACAATATACCCCCTTTGCCACATATTGTTCCCCATTTGCCAACATAATGCCCCCTTTTGTCCACATATGCCCCCTTTGCCACATATGTGCCCCCAAGGCCACAATTATTTGCCCACAAAAGCCACATAATGCCCTCTTAGCCCCATATGCTCCCTAAGCCAACATATACCCCTAGCCACTATTGCCCCCTGTAGCCACATATGCCCCCTTAGCCACATATGCCCCCGTAGCCACATATGCCCCCTAAGCCACATATGCCCCCTGTAAACCACATATGCCTCCTTTTAGCCAACATATGCCCCCTAAGCCACATATTGCCCCCCTTAGCCAAAATATGCCCCTGTTAGCCACAATTTTGCCCCCTGTAAACCCATAAAAACCCCCTAAGCCAATAAAGCCCCCTGTAGCCACATTGGCCCCCTGTAGCCACATATGCCCCCTAAGCCCCACATATGCCCCCCTGTAGCCAGTAATATGCCCCCTTAGCTAATAAAAATAAAATAAAAAACCTACTTACCTAATGAGGCACGGTCCACGCGTCCAGGTCCTGCAGCTTTAGAACGGTGTAAGCAGCGTGATGTCATCATTCTACTTACGCCATCTCGCGGGGCCCGGGACCTCCTCGGCCGGCAGAGCTGCCGGCTTAGAGAATCCTAGCGTCGCAGGGGGTGATGAAAGCGGTGCGTCACGCCCCCTGTGACGCTGACGTGTATGTACAGCGCTTACCAAGCGCCGTACGTACAGGGGAGAAGACAGGATGGGAACGATCCGTCCTGCCTCCTCCCCGACTCTGACTGCGCGGCCGTTGTGAAACTCGGGGCACAGGCAGATTCATTCGGGGCTCTAGCGTCACCCCTGGGCCTCCTATAGCCTATTTACCTACCTGTCTACCTATTTGGGCCCCAGGTAGCTAGGTGGGGCCCACCTACAGCATACCTATCTGGGGCCTAAATACTGCCTACCTAGTGCCAATCTACCTACCTGTAGCCTACCTGCCTAACTACTGCCTACCTACCTAGCATCTACCTACATACCTGGGGCCTATTTACAGCCTATCTAGCTACCTTAAGCCTACTAACCTACCTACCTAGGGTCTACCAACCTATCTAATGGGGGTCTACCTGCTTATATGATTCGGAGAAGTACAGGCCATAGCTGTAACAGAATCTCAAAGGGGGTGAATTCTCTGTTCCTCCCCTCTAGGAGACTGGTCCTTTAAGCTATGGCCTGTACCCACTCTCCCACCCATGGGACATTTGTACAGAGCCTGTTTACACCTATCTACCACTATATGGTCACTGAATGGAGGTAATATGCAGTCTGTAGTTCACCTGTGTACACTGGAATCTACCACTATATGGTCACTGTAATATTGATCTTTATTCAGTAAAAGTATAGAGGTATTATTCAGTCACTATGTGGTGGTAATTTGTGGTCGTGTTCTGGCGGTATAATCAGGTCCATATGTAGTAGTGTTGTTGGTAATGTTGGACTTGGTATAGTGAGATTTGTTTGGTAGCAGTATGATAGTGATATGTAAGGTGAGGTAATCACTCCTTAAGAGGTCCCGGTAAATGTTCGTGGTCAGGGAGGGGAAGGGGGGGCCCATCCAAAAGTTTGCTATGGAGCCCAGGCTTCTCTAGTTATGCCCCTGATCCGGACCCAGAGCTTTTTTTTCACATATTTTTATTACTTTTGAAGGAAATGATGTCGCACACCAAGGGATAAATAGTTGATCACAAGGTGCTCGTGGAGGGGATATCCGGCCCCATAGACCAATAAATCAGAATAAATCCACAGCACTCTTGATTCTTGCAGTGATTAATCAAACAGTGATTTATTACAAGTGTATAATATGACAGATCTCCAGAGTATTTATAGTAGGAAAATAGGCAAAACATGTGATTCAGACGTAGTTAATTGAACGTTTTCGGCCAAATAGGCCTTCCTCAGATTAGTCTGTAGACAGAAAATATGTCGATACTGTAATAAACAATAAACAAACAATAACTCATGGAGTAAAAAGAAAAGAAAGAAAACAAGAAAAAGAGAAGAGAAGACAAAGAGAATAAAATGCCAGAGTATAACAGAGCAATAAGAGACAAAAAAAAGGAGGCGAAAAAAGGTAGTACAAGAAAATAGCAAGGCGGATCCTGCAAAAAAGAAGACTCGAGACAACAAGAAAAGATAGAACAATCAAAGGAAAAATCACCAATAAAAAACGGAGAAAACACACAGGAAAGAAACAAAGAAGCCACACAGGAAAGAAACAAAGAAACCACACAGGAAAAACAGAGAAGCCACACAGGAAACAGAAAAACCACTAAGGGAAAGAGATATGTAACACAAGAAAAAAAGAGATACCACACAAAAAGAGAAAATATTGCATGATGACAGATAGAAGGATAAAGATGCCATACAGAAGGAGTAGATATATAAAAGAACAAGAAAGAACAACTTTTATATCTCCTTTATACTCCTTTTTTGGATGGTTTCTTTATCCTTCTTTCTGCATCTCGATATTTCTCTTTTTGTGTGGTGTCTCTTTTTTTCTTGTGTTACATATCTCTTTCCCTTAGTGGTTTTTCTGTTTCCTGTGTGGCTTCTCTGTTTTTCCTATGTGGTTCTCCGATTTTCCTGTGTGGCTTCCCTGTTTTTCCTGTGTGGTTTCTGTGTCTTTCCTGTGTCTTTCCTGTGTGGCTTCTGTGTCTTTCCTGTGTGGCTTCTCTTTCCTGTGTGGCTTCTTTGTTTCTTTCCTGTGTGTTTTTCTCACCCATTTTTAGTGGTGTTGATTCTTCCCTGTGATTTCTTAACGTTTCTTGTTTGCTTCACTTATTCTTTTTTCAGGGATCCCGCCTCTGCCTATTTTCTTGTACTACCTTTTTTCGCCTCCTTTTTTTTGTCTCTTATTGCTCTGTTATACTCTGGCTCCATGAGTTATTGTTTGTTTATTGTTTGTTACAGTTTCAACATATTTTCTGTTTAAAGACAAATCTGAGGAAGGCCTAGTTGGCCGAAAAAATGTTAATTAACTACGTCTGAATCACATTTGTGTACCGCTATTTACTCCCTATTATACAATACTCTGGAGATCTGTCATAATTTTACGTTTGTATATAAATCACTGTCTTGATCAATCCACTGACTCCCTTAGAATCATGATTGCTGTGGATTTATGTCTTGTTCATTATTGCATTTTTAGACTCACTTAAAATTCATTTAAACCTATAATACTGTTACGAAGTATATTTTCTATATCATTCGGTTCTAATGTTCATTGTGTACATCAATAAATCAATGAAGAAGGATACGGTTAGTATCAGTGTACTGTGCGACAGAAGCCATTTTTAAACTAATTTAACCTGTAGACAGGCTAAGTGGCTCAAATTCATATGCTACATTAACACATCTCTCAGTGGCCAACCAGCCACCTACCAAAGGTACACAAAAAATCTTCTACTTTCCCCCCTTTGCATATTCTATAATAATATACATAGTAGAATTCATTGGAGGAGAATTATGAGGGAAAAAGAGAAAAGAACAAGCTGATAATCCTCCCACCGTGCAAATCCCGACTAAGAATGTTTCAGTAAGATAGACCAGCATCCAAGCATTACAGGAACGGTTGCTATGTATTTCCAAGATCATGGGATGTGGACTCTTTTTAAATAGGTTTACCCCACCAACTCTAGTTGAACAAGAAGGATGCTCCCTCTGATAACCCGGCGATTATACCAGGGTCGTTAGGGTAGCCATTGTATCCATGTAATCGAATTGGTTCACTTTCTCAATCCCATTTGCTTGCTTCAGACCTTCTGCTCGCGTATTTCACACCAAAAAACACGATCTTCTCAGATTTCTGTCTCGGAATCCATAAAGGGCTAATATAGTATTATTTTTTTCCAATTCAAATTGTCGCAAAAAGAAATATTTACACTATTAAAATATCCTTATTCGCTTTGAACGCAGATATCTATCCTCAGTATACATCACTTCAGTATCAGATAATAAAGCTAACTTTCATCCGCCAAAAGATGGTTACGTGGTTGGGCACACCAGTTGGATCCAGACCTGCATAATAGACTTCCTGGCTGCCATCGGAAGCACATGTAAAAGATGTTTTCCTTTACGAGTAAAGTGTACTGTGTCCCTGTTTATGTAGCCAAAAAGTTCCCAGTGAGCCGAGAGAGTAAAAGTGTTGTACAAGTGAATAGTGGTTATGTATCGTCACATTTTTTGCCTTTATGCTAGGACCGAGATTGACAAGCAGCACAGTGCAGAACCGACTTTAAGATCATTGGTTTAATAGCTAAATAGGTTGAACATAGAGAGGATTCGAGCCTGCGAAATGTATCTAACAAAGTGTGTCTTTTGCTAGTCGTGGGACTTGTAAATTTGGCGGGGACTTTTGAATTGTGGATTTAGAAGGTGGCAAGTATTATTACTGATTTTTTATATTTGTATATGTATATCTTTTTGTAACAATCCCATGAGTTCCATGTTTTACAATGATGGGACAGTGAACATCCTGTGCAATGTATTCGAAGTACCTTGAAACAACAGTTCGGGGAGCATACTCGCCTCGTGCGTTAATGCACATTTGGAAGCCGGATCTGGATATAATGAGCTGAGTGGCAATCACTGAGATCACCATTGCCAACTTGGATAGTGTTCGTCTGACTGCCACACATGAGCAACAATCTACTCAAAGAGTGTAATGATATGTTCTTTTAATTACCCCCCCTTCCCCCCCCACCCACCTATGTTGAGGGCGGCAGATGGATGTGCAGGAAATATGAGGACTGCTAGCTGGTTAACAGTTAGAATAGAAGGGTAGAGGGAAAAGTGTCAGGGAGGCTAGTCCTGAATGGCCACCCTTAACAAATTTGCAAGATTGGCAGATGAGCGGGGAATGTCGGTCTTTCAGAAATTAGCATTTGCTGCAGCAAGAATATTACACCGTCTGTCCAATAAGATGGGGAATAGGACGTGCAAGTCACGGCTAGGGGGAACAGGGTGCTCGTCAGTTGGGCGATATACATTATAAGTGGGAACACGACAGGGCTATCTGCCACAAAGACTGGTATCTCGAACAGTATGTTGTTTACCTGGGGGCCCGAGTTCAAATAACACAGATTGGGTTGGGACAAGATTGCTGGGTGCGGTGGCTTGATGAGAATCCAGCTGTCTGTTGCACATTGGCACACAAATGACAGATAGTTAGAGGTGGTAGTGTGTCATTAAAATGAGGATTTCTGAGACTTAGGCCAAAAGATACAGAGGCAAGGACCTCCAAGGTAATAATTTTCAGAAATACTACCTGTACCAGGGCCACACCAGAGAGGGCAGTGGGAGATTAGAGGAGGTAAATAAGTGCTCAAAATTGGTGTAGGAATGAGGGGAATTTCGGTTTTTGGACGAAACTGGGCTGTACTTCTATCTTGGCTTACAGATTCTCATGTTAGGTACAGGCTAACCTAAATGCGGGAAGGGTGCAGCTTATCGGGCGGACAAAAATGGCAGGCAAGTTGGAGGAATATTTAAAATAGGGGACTGAGGGAGAGGGGTTAAACTACAAAAGATATCGTGCAAGATAGTAAGATAGAGGAAGTGGGATTAGTAATAAATCAGGGGGGGGGGGAGCACCAGTGACGCTGGTGCGAGTTGGTGATAGCAATAGTTAAAAAGAATACGGAGAAAGGAATAAAAACCTGAAAAATACTCTAAATTGCAATGATGGACCAATGCCAGGATTCTGACCAACAAAATAAATGAACTTACAATTATTAATTCATGAAGAAAAATTAGACATATGTCGGGGATAACTGGACGAGAGCTGTCGATTCTGGGCGGTTAACTTATCAGGGTTACAGTGACTACTTTAGAAGTGACATAACTACCGGAAGGGGGGAGGTGTATGTCTCTATTGTAAAACTCCTGTATGAAGCCAACACCTGACGGGAAGATATAGATACAGGTAACGAACATGTCATATTCATTATGCGGTATAAATATACATGTGGGTAATAACAATAATATAATTCTACATGGAGTCTGCTATAGGGCCCTCAAATTTAACAGAACCCATGGAATGATATACTCCATCAGGAAATAGATGTGGCTACCTAATCAGAAATGAGGGTTGTTTTAATGGGCGACATTAAACTACCAGACATAAATTGGGAATCTCGAAATCCCTGTTGCTCTCAAAAACTTCCGGAAACAGGATTTTTGTCAATAACTAAAGATTATTAACTTTCCACCCAATTGGCTGCAGGGGAACCGACTAGAGGAAAGGCCCTCTATACTTAAATATTGGACTAATAGACTTGACAGGTAACTAATAGGTTCAGGTTGAGTGGCACCTAGGGAATAGTGACCATAATATAATAAATTTCCATTCATCCGTCATTAGAGTTTTTTTTTATGGAGCCACAAAAACACTGATCCGGCAAGGGCACATTGGAGGTGGAGCCTTGATATAGGGTCAGCGGCCGGCAATCACCAATTAGCGGCGTGCTGGCCCTTCAAACCTGAGCGAGCCAGGCCCCGCTCCCATATATTGTACGGGGGCGTGCCAACCGGCCGGAGGAAGTGATTGCTGACGGACAGGAAGCATGGCCTGGTGTGGACAGTATAAACAGCTCGGGGAAACGAGACGTGCCCACACTTCGCCCCCTGCACCGAGGTACCGTTACAGCCGGCGCCATTCGTAACAGTACCCCCCTTTGGCCTCTCCTTCTTTCTGGCCTGGAGAAATTTTTTCACCAACTCACGGTACAAGATGTTGTCTTCCGTCTCCCACGACCTCTCCTCAGGCCCGAACCCCTTCCAGTCGATAAGGAAGTGCCGTTTTCCCCTGATTGTCTTTACGTCCAGGATCTCCTTTACAGTGAAAATGTTGGTGGACTCAGCTTCGGAGGACGGAGGGGCAATCTTCCGGGAAAAGCAGTTCAGGACAACAGGTTTTAGCAAGGAGACATGGAAGGTGTGTGGAATACGCATGATAGGCAGGAGCCGGAGTTTACAGGCAACCGGGTTGATGCGCTTGATTACCTCGAAAGGTCCTACATAACGAAGACCTAACTTGTAACTTGGGACCTTGAGCCGAATATATCTGGCCGATAGCCACACTTTGTCACCAGGGGGGAAGACCAGGGAAGGCCTTCTATTTTTGTCCGCTTGGGTCTTCATGTGTGGAAGCTTGACGCAGAGACTGGCACATCTGGTTCCAAATGGTCAGCATATCCCAGACCAAAGCATCAGCCGCAGGAACCTCGGATGGAGAAGACAACGGGAGCGGAGGGCAGGGATGCTGGCCATATACAATGAAGAAGGGAGAAGCGCCAGTGGACTTGGAATCCAGGGAATTATATGAAAATTCCGCCCAAGGAAGTAAGCTGGCCCAGTCATCCTGTCGGGACGAGACGAAGTGGCGCAAATAGCCCCCCATGACCTGGTTGACTCTTTCTACTTGGCCATTCGCCAAACCCAGGTTCACTAGCAACTGAGAGCAAAGGGCCCGCCAGATCCTAGAAACGAACTGGAACCCCCGATTCGAAATGATATTCTGGGGGAGTCCGTGCAGACGGAAGATATGTAGGAAAAACAGGCTGGCCAGGCGAGGAGCAGACGGTAAACCTGGCAAAGGGACAAAATGTGCCATTTTTGGTCCGGGACCACCCAGATAACGGTGTTGCCAGAGGAGGGAGGAAGGTCGGTGATGAAATCCATCGCCACATGAGACCAAGGAGTCTCAGGGATAGACAGAGACTGCAGCAGACCCGCGGGTTTGTGGTGAGGGGTCTTGTCACGGGCACAAGAAACACAGACCTTTACGAATTCCCTGACGTCCTTAGCAAGGTCCGTCCACCAGTAAAAACGAGAGATCAGGAGAAATGACTTACGAGCACCAGACTGAGAGCAATGTCCCTACTTCAAAATTTTCCTGCGGAGCACAGGACGTACGTATGTCTTCCCAGGAGGAACATCCCGGAGATCCACCGGAGCCGCAGAGATCAGGTGTTCAGGAGAGATTATATGTTGCGGGACGAAAATGTATCTGGAAGTCGAATCGTGAGAAGAGGGACCACCTGGCTTGGCGCGGATTGAGTCATTGGGCCGTTTGGAGGTATTGGAGGTTTTTATGGTCGGAGAAAATAGTGATGGGATGCCATGCTCCCTCCAGAAGATAGCGCCATTCCTCCAAAGCCAGCTTGATGGGCAGCAACTCCCGGTCCCCGATGGTGTAATTTTTCTCTGCCGGGGAGAATGTCTTGGAGAAGAAGCCACAGGTGATTATCTTGCCGTTAGGTCCCCTTTGTGTGAGAACTGCGACGACCCCGACCGAGGAGGCACCGACTTCCAGAAAGAATGGCTTCTCTGTGTCAGGTAGGGACAGAATTTTTGCGGAGGCGACAACTGCTTTTAGTTTAGTGAACGCTTCTTCGGCCTCCGGCGGCCACTGCCTAGGGTTGTGTTCTTCCTAGCACGTGCTGTGATAGGCGCCACCAATGTAGAGTAATGTGGGATGAATTGCCAATAATAATTAGAAAAGCCCAGAAAGCGTTGTATGGCCCGTAGGCCCACTGGCCTAGGCCACTGCAGAATGGCATACAACTTCGCAGGATCCATTTGTAAACCCCTGTCCGAGATGATGTAAGCAAGGAATGGAAGGCTGGTCTGGTGTAAAAGGTACTTCTCTAACTTGGCAAAGAGGTGGTTAGCAGGTAGTCGTCTCAGCACCTGGCACATATGGACGCGATGAATCTCCTAATTGGCAGAGAACACCAAGATATCGTCAAGGTAAACCACGACACAGGTGTAGAGGAGGTCCCTGAATATGTCATTTACGAACTCCTGAAACACTGCTGGGGCATTATACAGTCCAAAGGGCATGACCAGATATTCAAAGTGCCCGTCCCGTGTATTAAAGGCCGTCTTCCACTCATCCCCCTCGGACGCGAATGAGGTTGTAGGCCCCCCGCAAGTCCAGCTTAGAGAAGATCTTCGCACAGTGAAGCCGGTCAAATAGCTCTGTGATCAACAGCAAAGGATATTGGTTTTTCACTGTGATTTTGTTGAGTCCCCGATAATCAACACAAGGCCGCAGGGAGCCATCTTTCTTCTCCACGAAGAAGAATCCTGCACCAGTCAGAGAGGAGGACTTGCGAATGAATCATTTCTGGAGGTTTCCTTGAATATAGGCGGACATAGCCTGAGTTTCCAGAATGGACAGAGGATAGACCCTGCCCCTGGGAGGACTGGTTCCAGGTAGCAGGTCAATCGGGCAGTCGTACGGCTGGTGAGGAGGAAGGGTCTCCACTTGTTTTTCAGAAAATATGTCAGCAAAGTCCTGATATGCTGCGGGTAGGCCAGGTAACGGTTTGTGAGGCACCGGCGGAGAGGTGGGAAGCACCGGGCGAGGTGCCACCAGGCAATGGTTCATGCAGTCCGGTCCCCAACGAAGGACCTCTCCAGTCTTCCAGTCAAGTGTAGGGGCATGGCGTTGCAACCATGGCAGCCCCAAGAGAATCGCCGAAGAAGACTGGGGAAGCACATAGAACTCGATCCTCTCCTTATGCAGGGCCCCCACCTGGAGAGACACCGATTTTGTGGCATACAAGATGGAATCACTCAAGAGGTCCCCGTTGACCGAGGAAATCACCAGAGGCTTCCCCAGGTGGACTACTGGAAGGCAATACTGTGTTACCAGAGAGGTGTGAATAAAGTTCCCAGCAGAGCCGGAGTCCAAGAAAGCGGAGGCCTGGAACAAGAGACCCGTGCCCGTCATGACCCGTACTGGCATACATCCATTACAAATATCAGTGGCACACTAAAAACTAAGTAAAACATCAAAGGTATATAGGAATTTTTGAAAATGCATTACTGCTAAGGAAATATGAAAACCTGGGACTCTTAGTTCACAGTTTTTGATCAAAAATGTTTAAGCTCACCTCCCAATAGCGTCAAGGGGATCCCAGTACAGGTGAGTCCCTAACACTAACATGTTACCTCACTAGGAGCCTATTCAGACTCCAACTTCTCAAGGAGTGATAAGAACTTGCTACTGAATTATCCTGCACTGGTTTAAAAGAGGTAGGCGGAGTGCAGCAAGCCAATGAGGTTGCCATTCCTCAAATAGACTACAAAACTTTGTTAGGCTGTGCACATCCAAGAACATCTTTTGAAAAACGTAAGCATAGGTGCACACTGGCAAGGCAATAACATACATCCATTACATATATCAGTGGCACACTAAAAACTAAGTAAAACATCAAAGGTATATAGGAATTTGTACTGGCATAGTCAGGCATGGAGGGGAGGAACTTGCACCTAGGGACGCCTCTCCCATGAAACCTAGGTGCGAGCGTTTCCCGACCGTTTGGGGCGCAGCGGACAGTCCCTACAGAAGTGCTCGGGACTGGCGCAGTACAGGCACAAATTTTCTCCCCGACGGCGGGATAGCTCTTGATCAGAGAGGTGAGCTCTGTCGACCTGCATGGGTTCTTCGCCAGAGGACTGTGGGAGTGGCAGCGGGGTTCCCTGGAACACCGGAGCCAGGCGTGGAAGCCGACGAGGCAGGATGGAGTCACGTTCCTGACGGAGCTCCTCTTCCCTCTCAGCGAAGCACACGTCTATACGCGTGGCCAAATGGATCAACTCGGACAGTGACGTATCCTTCACTCGACTGGAGAGGCCTTTCTTGAAAGTGGCACATAAGGCGGCCTCATTCCAGGTCAGTTCCAATGCCAGGGTGCAGAACTGGACGGCATAATCCCCCACCAAGGAGTCCCCTTGGTGCAGGTTCAGAAGCACGGTCTCAGCAGATGATGCACAAGCAGGTTCCTCGAACACGCCGCGGAATTCCTTCACAGGATCACTCCTGTCCCAAAGGGGTGTAGCCCATGCCAGGGCCTTCCCGGAAAGCAGACTGACCACAAATGCCACCTTTGACCGTTCGGTCGGGAACTGGTCGACCATCAGCTCCACGTGCATCAAACATTGGGTGATGAAACCCCTGCAGAGCTTCAGGTCTCTGTCGAACTTGGAAGGGAGCGACAGCCAGAGATTGGGGCCCATAGGGGCCAGCGGAACCGCCGGAGCTGGAGCCACCGCGGGAGGTGGTGAAGGCTGCTGTTGTTGCGCCTGTTGTGCCAGTTGCTGGGACGGCTGGGCAACAATGGTCGTAACATCCACCACACTGGGCAATGGCACCTTGGCGGGATCCATGGCCGGATCTTACTGTAATGGCTGAGCAGGTAGTGGATCCACTGGACCACCGCAAGCAATGGTATAAGCTACGCCAGGGAACGGAATCTAAGTAGGTCCCGGTATTCACCAGAGCCCGCCGCAAAGCGGGATGGAGTTGCTGCGGCGGGAGTCTACCAAGTCGCTACCCCTGACGTGACTTGCTTGTGGTGGCAGCCGAGGTGTAGCCTGGCACAAAATCGTAAGGCAAGATGTAGTTGGGGACAGGCAGTAATTTCAGGACAGGCGGCAATGGTTCGTGGTTGAGGGACGTAGGCAATGGTACGGTACACATTGAAACAGACAAGATTCCAGGAAATGCTTTCTCTAAAGGTTGATAGGCACTAAAGATTCGGCAAGGCCAAATTGGAGGTGGAGCCTTGATATAGGGTCAGCGGCCGGCAATCACCAATTACCGGTGCACTGGCCCTATGGGACGAGGGCGCGCGCACCGCCCTGCAGGAGGATGTTGACGGACAGGAGCACGGTTGGGTGAGTATATGCAGCTCGGGGAACGAGTGCGCCTGTTGCCCAATAGGTGGACCGCGGCGCCACTCGCCCCCGGCACTGAGGTACGTACAGAGCCACGAATGCGCCCGCAGCCCGACTTGTGGGCTGCAACGCCATTCGTAACATCATCATGACAATATCCTCTGGCAGTGAGTTCCACAGTTTCACTGCTCTTACAGTAAAGAATCCCTTTCTATGTTTATGTAGAAACTTTCTTTCCTCAAGACGTAGAGGATGCCCCCTTGTTCTTAATACAGTCCTGGGTATAAATAAATCTTGAGAGAGATCTCTATATTGACCTTCAATATATTTAAACATATTTATTATGTCCCCCGAAGCTGTCTTTTCTCTAAACTAAATAACCCTAATCTTTCTGGGTATTGCAGTCCACCCAGTCCTTTTATTATTCTTGCTGCCCGCCTTTGCACCTATTCAAGCTCAACAATATCTTTCCTGTTCACGGGGGCCCAAAACTGTACATGGGTCATTCCATGTCAAGTGAACCAATGATTTTTATCTCTATATTTTTAATTCTTTTGAGATTTTGTTATTTGGTAGTAGTGTGTCAGAGAATACAAGATGTGAAGAAAAAAATTTCTAGTTTTTGTTTTCTATTTTTAATTGATTTTCAAAGTTCGGAAAAAATGCGAATTTCGGTGTTGCCTGGCTTTACATTTCTCCTCATAACTCAGGCTAGAAAAAAGATAAAGAAACAAAATAAACACCATTCTACTCAAAACTGTACAGGCTCTCACGAGATATGTCACAAGAGTATCTTTGTTAATATTTTACCCATACGAACGCAAACGCAAAATTTTAAACCGCATTTCCAAAAAAACATTTAATTTAAAAATTTACAAAAATGCCCATGTGCCTGCTATGCTCCTAGCCACATCTGTACCAAAATTCAAGTTGGGATCGCGATGGGATCATATTTAAAAATATAACTATTTCAGTGTCAATTTGAAAATCTTGAATTCAGATCTGTTCAGCTTGTGGTCTAAAAGTGTGTGGTCTATATCTACCAAATAATCCATGATTTTTAGATATTACTGTATTATTTTATTATGTTACAGCTTAGAATCAGGAGAGGACAGAAGAGAAAGTTTTGTTAGGATATGTTCACACGGCTTATTTTGGGGCGCATTTCGCCGCGTATTTCGTGGCGTACTGCGCTTAATACGTGGGGAAATGCGCCCCATAATTACAGTGATCCATAGCTCTCATAGAGAACTATGGATTACACCTCATCCCCCGGCGCATACAATACGATCGTATTGTACACATGGGGAGATAAGTGACATGTCACTTATTCGCTTCGTGAGTAATGCATGTCTATGGGGCCGGCCCCCCGCACCTCGGGAGTACGCGCTCCCGAGACACATGATTATTGCGGCGCATACTGTATGCGCCGCAATACATCGTGTGAACATACCCTTAGGGCTCAACCTGAGAATGAACAGTGGTAAACAGTGAATGCAGAGGAGATGGCAGAAACAATGAGAAATTATATGTTAAAAACAAGATTAAAAGAACGTATTTGCATCGCGTCTGTCCGATGCGTCTTTCGGATGCGCTCCAAGCATTGACATTTCAATGCTTGGAGCGCATCCGAAAGATGCATCGGACAGACACGATGCAAATATGCATCGGCGGTCGCTCATGTGAGCGCCAATGCGTGTTTTGCATTGCCGGCAGTGATAAACACACTGTTAATTGTTAGATGCGTGTCTGGGTCAGTTCAGACAGACTCAGACACGCATCACAAAAGCGGATGTTCACACGGACCCAAGGCGCCGTGTGAACATACCCTAAGACACAGCTTCAGAGCTTTCATGTCCTGACATGTTCACTCTTGAACAATCAGTCGTCTCTACACAGACATCAAGGGAGTCGGTGTGCTACAATGAGTGTGTTCAGTGCTGGTGGCTGGCTACTGTACTCTCCAAAGATTGTGAAAATGAAGAAGTAGAATTGACTTTTTTTGGTGTCCTTCTGGTCCAGCGCCATCATTTGTGCATCCAAGAAAACCAGACATTTTAAAAGTTAACAAAAATCAGATATTAACTCAGGTGGAGCCGAACACCATGACAGGCCGTACATACTCTGACATAAAAGGAAATGGCAAGTAAGCACTTATGGACAAGATTACATTTCACCCACTAGAATGGACAAATTGATGAATAAATGCAAGGTTATGCACATGGGGAGGAAAAATCCATTTCATGATTACATGTTAAACGGAGAAACGCTGGGTAAAAGTGACATGGAGAAGGACTTGGGAATCCTGGTAGACACTAAACTTAATTGTAGCAGCCAGTGTCAGACAGCAGCTGCCAAGGCAAATAGGATCATGGGGTGTATTAAAAGGGGCATAGATGCACATGATGAGAACATTATTCTCCCATTATACAAGTCACTGGTTAGACCACACATGGAATATTATGTACAGTTTTGGGCACCAGTGCACAGGAAAGACATTGTGGAGCTTGAACAGGTACAAAGGCGGGCAACAAAAATAATAAAAGGACTGGGTGGACTACAGTACCCAGAAAGATTATCAAGATTAGGGTTATTTAGTTTAGAGAAAAGACGGCTTCGGGGGGACATAGTAAATATGTTTAAATATATTAAGGGTCGATATAGAGATCTATCTCAAGATCTATTTATACCAGGACTGTATCCAGAACAATGGCGCATCCTTTACGTCTTGAGGAAAGAAAGTTTCTACATAAACATAGAAAGGGATTCTTTACTGTTAGAGCAGTGAGACTGTGGAACTCTCTGCCTGAGGAAATTGTCATGGTAAATTCAATAACAGAATTCAAAAAGGGTCTGGAGGCATTTCTGTAGTGTAATGATATAACAAGCTATAGTGATTAGGATTTTGGAGAAGGGTCGTTGATCCAGGGATTTATTCTGATTGCCAGATTGGAGTCGGGAAGGAATTTTTTCCCTAAAATGAGGACAATTGGCTTCTACCTCATGAGGGTTTTTGCCTTCCTCTGGATCAACACTTTAGCAAAATAGGCTGAACTGGATGTATGTATGTCTTTTTTTGGCCTAACAATCTCTGTAACTATGTAATATGTAACTATGTTCCAATACCGCTGACTCTCTGGGCATTCCCATATACAGTGATATAAGGGAGCTTCCATGGAAACACATTTAAAGCAATTACTAGACGTGTAAATTCCCATTTTGTATCCCCTGGTGGGTGTCAGGTAGGCATTATGAATAAGTCTAAGGGTCATTTCCATATAGCTTGCGGAGGGGAGAAACTTATAAGAGTCTGTTGAGGCCGACAAAATAAGCTCTGGGGTCAGGAGAGAATCATGTTCCTGCCACCTTGTCATTTGGGATTGTGTAGTATCATAGTCATCTTGGCCCCATAGTCATTTATAAATAGTTGATAAATGGGAGAAACGAGAAGAGGGTTTTAAAATGATTCTTTCAAAATTGGATTCCATTCTGCTGTGGTCAAATGTTTCATGACCGCCATGATATAGCTATGTGCCTGAAGATAAGGTTATTTTGTCCCAGGTAGGATGGGTCAAGAGGGTTATTTTTTGTTGTTTATTGTTAGGCACCAGAATGAACTGGACTCTGGGTTCAGTCAGAGGTAGGATGCTAACGGGTGGTGTGACGACACCATAGAATATAGCTATTTGGATCTTAGGGTGTAAAGTGCATTGTGTGCCAGTCCTAGTGAGCCGGTGGAGCTATATTGGCAATGAGTCAAAATGACTCATTGAGGCAGCGGGACATTATCACAAAAAAGGAAGATTGCAATAGCCCATAGAGGAAGAAAGATCAGGGAAATGGGAACAGTTGGAAAATTGTATTGTTTAACCCCTTACCGCCAGAGCCAGTTTTGGCCTCTCTGACAGAGCCCCGTTTTTTAAATCTGGCATGTGTCACTTAATGTGAGAATAATTTTTTGACTCTTTAACCTATCCATGTGATTTAGAGATTGTTTTCTCATGACACATTGTGCTTTAAGACAGTAAGAAATTTTGGTCCAAAAAGTCCTTGTTTATTTGTGAAAAATATCAAAGTATCGTGAAAAATGTGAAAAATTTACCATTTTCAAACTTCTTTAAAAAAAACAAAAAACATTAGGGGGCTTAGAAATTTAGTAGTAATTTTCAAATTTTCAAGAAAATTTGCAATATACTTTTTTTTAGGGACCAGTCCAGTTCTAATGTGATTTTTATTGGCCTGTATGTTAGATACCCCCATAAATGACTTAATCTAAGAAACTACACCCCCTAAAATATTCAAAACAGCATTTAGGAAGTTTATTAAACCATTAAGTATTTCACAGAAATTAAATCAAAGTGGAGGATTTCAAAATTTCACTTTTCTTGCAGATTTTCAATTTTTATCCATTATTCACAAGAACACAGTAGATGTGATCAGGGAAATGCAACTTAATATTGATTCCCTCGATTCTGCCGTTTTCAGAGATATCACATATGTGGCCCTAGTGCGCTATTTGGCTCAACCACAAGCCCCAGAATAGGAGGAGCACCTACTGGACTCTGGGGTCTCATTTTCATTACGATTTCATTTAGATGCCAATTCAGGTGTGCAGACACCCTAAGGCGTTAAAACTTAATTAACAGCCATAAAAAGACACCATATTGGAATATATCCAGGGGTGCAGTGAGTATATTGACCCCCACAGGTGTTTCACAAATTTTTTTAGCATTAGGCTGAGAAAATGAAAAATTATTTTTTTCCAAATATCTGCGATTTTAGCTGAAAATGTTGAATTTTTACAAGAAATCCTGGAAAATAAGCGCCCCAAATTTTGTTACGCAATTCCTTCCAAGTTCGGCAATACCCTACATGTGGGTGTAAACTGCTGTTTGGGCGCATGGCGGGGGGTACAAGGAAGGGAGCGCTATTTGGCTTTTGGAACGCAGATTTTGGTGGGGTCATGTCGCATTTGCAAAGCCCCTAATGTACCAGAACAGGAGAAATCTTCGCCACATTTTGGATTCAACTCCCCTCATGGATCTCATCTAGGGGTGTATTGTGCATTTTGGGTGCACAGGTGTTCCATAGTATTTTTGAGTATTGGGCTATGAAAATGAGGGGGGAAAACGCAGTTCCGCCATTGTTTTTTGGGCTTCATTTTTACAGTGTTCGCTGTACAGGATAAATGACAGGATAAAATTACTATGGGGGTCGGTACAATTGCAATGATATAAATGTTATATACTTTTTTATGTTTTATTACTTTTACACAATAGAAATAGGTCTATAAAAAATTGCGTTTTTATATTGTCTTATTCTGAGAGCCTAAACTTTTTTATTTTTCTGTATTCAGAGCTGGTTATGGGCTTGTTTTTTGCGCGATGAGTTGATGCTTTTATTAGTACCAATATGGGGTGCATATGACGCTTTGATCCCTTTTTATTAAGGTTTTTGTGAGGCCTTTTGAACAAAATACAGCAATCCTGGTAGTGTTTTTTATTTTTGTTTTTTACAGCGGTCACCATGCGGTATAAATTACATGCTAGTTTTACTCAGCAGGTTGATACGATTACAGAGATACCAAATTTGTATTTTTTTAATGTTTTACTGCTTTTACACTATAAAAACACTTTTATTCAAAAAGGAAAACACGTTTTGGCATTGCCACAGTCTTAGAGCCATAACTTTTTTATTTTTCTGTGTACGGAGCTGAGTAGAGGCTTGTTTCATGCGGAATGAGTTGACGTTTGTACTGGTATAATTTTTGAGGGGATAAGACTTTTTGATCAGTTTTAAATCCTTTTTTGGAAGGCAGGGTGATGAAAATACTGCAATCCTAGTAGTGTTTTTTATTTTTATTTTTAACAGCGCTCACCATGCAGTATCCGTGATAAGTTAGCTTTACTCTGTGGGTTGATACGATTAAGGTGATACCCAATTTATATAGTTTTTTTTTATGTTGAAGCACTTTAAAAAAAAAAAGTGTTTTTATTGTGTAAAACAATTTTTATGCATCGCTGTTTCCTGAGAGCCACAACTTTTTTATTTTTCCGTATACAGAGACGTGAAAGGACTTTTTTTGCAGGATGAACTGACATTTTAATTGGTACAAATTTGGTGTTTATATGAGTTTTTGATCGCTTTTTATTAAGGTTTTTGTGAGGCCTTTTGAACAAAATACAGCAATCCTGGTAGTGTTTTTTTATTTTTATTTTTTACTGCGGTCACCGTGCGGTATAAATTACATGCTAGTTTTACTCAGCAGGTTGATACGATTACAGAGATACCAAATTTGTATTTTTTTAATGTTTTACTGCTTTTACACTATAAAAACACTTTTATTCAAAAGGAAAACACGTTTTGGCATCGCCACAGTCTTAGAGCCATAACTTTTTTATTTTTCTGTGTACGGAGGTGAGTAGAGGCTTGTTTCATGCGGAATGAGTTGACGTTTTTATTTGTAGAATTTTTTGGGGGATAAGACTTTTTGATCAGTTTTAAATCCTTTTTTGGAAGGCAGGGTGACGAAAATACTGCAATCCTAGTAGTGTTTTTTATTTTTATTTTTAACAGCGCTCACCATGCAGTATCCGTGATAAGTTAGCTTTACTCTGTGGGTCGATACGATTATGGTGATACCCAATTTATATAGTTTTTTTTATGTTGAAGCACTTTAAAAAAAAAAAGTGTTTTTATTGTGTAAAACAATTTTTATGCATCGCTGTTTCCTGAGAGCCACAACTTTTTTATTTTTTGGTATACAGAGACGTGAAAGGACTTTTTTTGCGGGATGAACTGACATTTTCATTGGTACAAATTTGGTGTTTATATGAGTTTTTGATCGCTTTTTATTCCATTTTATGTGCCGTGGGATGAACAAAAATCGCAATTCTCTGATTGTTTTTTCTTGTTTTTTTAACAGCTTTGACCGTACGGGTTTATTAATATGATATATTTATAGGGCAGATCGTTACACATGCGGCAATACCAAATATGGGTACTTTATTTATTTTTTATCTTTTTTGGGGCGATTGGCGTTTGTAAAGGGGAAAAGGGCGGTGTACGTGTTTTTATTTTATTGTTTGTGTTTTACTTTGTTTTCACTTTATTTACTATTTTACACTTTTTTACACTTTTTTTTTACTTTTCCCCATAGGGGATTTGTAACAGAAATCCTCAGATTGCTGTTACTAGGCAGACCAGTACACAAGCATTGCTGCTGTGTACTTGTCACCATGACAACTGTCAGTCATCATGCCCACAATGCATTGTGGGCATGATGACGTCACAGACAACCCGGGAAGTGACTTTCACTTCACTTCCTGGGCTGTCCGGGAAGCAGGCAGGAGGAGCTCACTCCATGATTGCGGTCATGAAGCGGTAATCACCCACGGCCGGAGCACACTCTGGCCGGGCGTGATGCGGCATGAGGCCAGTGGTAATATACCACTGGTCCCATGTTGCGATCGTGTGCGGCTCGCCTGCAAGCCCACACGATCGCCATGACGTGTGCATACGTCCATTTGTGGGAACGCACGTCCCGCTAGGACATATGCATAGGTCCAAGGTCGGGAAGGGGTTAAAGTTGGATGTTTGAAAGTAGAAAATGATGGAAAGTCTTCATATAAGTGAAAGGGTTTAGTTATCACCTGTATATAATGGGTTTGGTGAAGGTATGATGGCATGTGAGATGAGAATTCAGTGTAGTCGTTGATAAAAGGTTATTTCCCTCCATTTCTGTGACTTCTGTGACCTGTAGTGCCTGTAGTGCCATAGCAGCAGCAGCTCTGATTTCAGAAGGGAGGGGGAAGGGGCTAGCTCCAGATTTGAGACTCCTCCATTGTGTATTTCCTGTCTGTTTTTTTTCCTTATTCGTTGATTACTGCACTTATCTGTGTTGAACTTTGATGAATATTTACTTTGTTTGTGTAATTGATATGTTTTGTCTTTACAGGTAAAAATTATGCATATGGTGTTTGGTATATACAGAATATATTTTATATTCATGTATGCTTTTGTTGTAAATATAGAATATAAGTTATAAAGGATATCCTCTTAAATTTAGTTTAAGAAAAATAAGTCCACGTGGCAGATTAAAGAGCTCATTTAATATAAGCAAATAAATAATTTGGGGATGATTGTGCACAGTTTTCCAAATTTTGAAATATTTCTATGTTGTAACCACTTTTATATTCCCAGGAATGTCATTTATTGTCTTTTTCCCAAATGTTTATTTTAGGTGGAGAAGAGCAGCTTAACCATTAATCTTGTGTTCTCTTGTAGGAATGAAGAGATTAATTTTTACAAATATTTTATATTGATTTGAAGTAAAAGACTCTAAAGTGTAGGGGATATTTTGATCATTGCCATTGTTTTGCTTTTTGTGGCATTGATATTTTGTTTTTTTATTTTATTTTTCTTTTCATTTTGTTTAGTCTGAAGTTTTTTGTGTTGTATATGTGGAATGTGTAAAGGATCCTTGGTTTCTTTGTTATTTTGATGTAAACTCTTTGTTTGTCCGTCCTGTTATATGTAAAGCCATCTAATCCTACATGATGTGTGCAGCTGATGAGCTTTTTACAAATGATGATTCAGCAGAGAGGTACAGGCTGCCAGACTCAGCGGGCGGGCCAGGGGAAGAGCCAATAGTTGTAAACGTTCCAGAAACAGGCTCCAGTTTGGGACACTGTGATTATATTTTCCCTGAATGTTTTTGAGACTAGCAGGTGACTGCAGAGAAAGGGTTCAGTCAGCCTCCTCTTCCTTATGTATTTTTCCTGTAGGATGTACTACAAATACCTTAACATTTAGCCTGAGATGCTTACTACTTACAGCAGTTCTGTCCTCAGTGCTGTAACAGTGGATATCACCTGACTTACTGACAGTATTATACATGGATGGCTAATTTGGCTAGTGACAGCGGAGAATGTGAGGAGGCTGCACTATCTCTGTTTTTGATTTAGTTTTTTTTTTTAGCTGATTAAGGGTGCGTTCACACTGCAAGGGACAAATACCGGTCGGTTTATCCAGCTGGTATTTGTCCGGTTTTGCGGCTGTCCCCACGGGCGCGGGGGGGGGGCGGCTTTTCTCCGCGATGAGCGGAGCAGCCCTCCCCCCTCCCATTAAGGTGTTCATATTCTGTCCGGAAACCGGACAGAAGAATGAACATGCTCAATGTCTTTTGAGTGGCCCGCGGGCGGAAAACCCGCCGGGCGGAAAACCCGTGCATTGGGGACTAGTGATGAGCGTTTGTGTCAACTATCGTTATCGATTCGATAGTCGATATCGGCAATTATCATGACGATATCCGATAGTCGATAACAGATTATCGCCGATGACTATTAAAGTCTATGGGAGTGGAACAACACCTTCATTCTTACACCCAAACAGGGGTGGAGAAGCTGGAATTAACATCCACAACAGTAAACTGGATACGTGCTACATCTTAGACATTTAGGCAACAAGAGTCACAGAAAAAACTGACAGACTATTCACTATCCCTGTCTTGTACCACAGCATGACCCTTAAACCTGCATGACCCACAAATTTAAAAAGTGCCAGAAGGCAGTATTATTTTAACCATCATTTTACTTTTAACTGGGCATTGACTAGAACTGTCCTGGAACGCAGCATGACCCTTAAACCTGTCTGACCCACAGATTAAAAAGTGCCGGAAAAAAGAGTCTTTGAACCACCATTTTAGTTGAACTGGACATTGATTATACCTGTCCTGGACCGCAGTATGACCATCAAACCTGCATGACCCACAGATTAAAAAGTGCCTGAAAAAGGAGTCTTTGAACCACCATTTTAGTTGAACTGGACATTGAATATTCCTGTCCTGGGCCACAGCATGAGCCCCAAACCTGCATGACCCACAGATTAAAAAGTGCCGGGAAAAAGCAAATCTTTGAACCACCATTTTAGTTGAACTGGACATTGACTATAAACCTGGTCCTGGACCGCAGTTATGACCATTAAAACCTGTCTGACCCACAGATTAAAAAAGTGCCGGAAAAAAGAGTCTTTGAACCACCATTTTAGTTGAAAAGGACATTGACCATACCTGTCCTGGGCCACAGCATAAGCCCCAAACCTGCATGACCCCCCGATTAAAAAAGTGCCGGAAAAAGGAGTCTTTCAACCACCATTTTAGTCGAACTGGACATTGACTAAACCTGTCCTGGACCGCAGCATAACCCTCAAACCTGCATGACCCACAGATTAAATAGTGCCGGAAAGAGTAGTCTTTGAAGCAGTATTTTAGTGAAATAGACATTGACTACCCATATCCTGTAACGCAGCATGACCCAAAAACCCGCACAGGTGCCCTTATGGACCACCCAGCGAAAATTTTCACAATAAGAAATAAACTATATTTAAAAACAACTTGTTTTCCAATACTGCTGCTGCTAGAGCTACTTGCCATTCAACTGGTGGCATTGTTCCACCGTGAAATTTGAATGTGAAGCAAACAAACAGATGCCCCAGTAGGTCAACCAGGCCTGTCTGAAAACCGTATTTACGCAATGGGTTCTAGGAAAAAACTGATCAAGGCGGTTGGGGGCTGTAAAAGTGGAATCACGCAGGTTCAGCTGGCAGGGCCGGATGTACAGTGGGTTGGTGAGAGCAAGGGCTGGCGTCTGTCATCTATTAATACTCAGGTTCAGCTAGCAGGGCCGGAGTTACAGTGGGTGCGGTGAGAGCCAGGGCTGGTGTTTGTCATCTATTAACACGCAGGTTCAGCTAGCACGGCCCGAGTTACAGTGGGTGCGGTGAGAGCCCAGGCTGGCGTCCGTCATCCATTAACACGGCAAAAATTCCCTTATGACGTAACAACGAAAACAGTCGTGCTGAAGCGAGTGCGGAAGCGGAAGTGTGAGCGAAGACCTCCACCCTTCCTAAAGTAAAAAGTCAAGCCCGGGCCCGTTTGAGAAATTATTTTTTCCCCTCAAATGAGAGCGCTTTTTCCCTTTCCATTTTGAGGGGGTTTTAAAAATTAAAGGTTTTCACTTGGAAAGGGCGGGGTGGTTGACGCCCCTGTTTCACCCGGGTTTCAAAAGGTCAGAAAATTAAACCAGTTCACCCTTTCCCGAAACGGGGTCGGGGGAACCCCTTGCTGAAACTGTTAATGTTGCCCTTTTTGAAAAGGGAAATTTTTAAAGAATTTTAATAAAGCTACAATTTTTAAAAAGAATAAAAGGGAAATCTCAAAAGTTGCTGGGGGTGAAAATTTTTTTTTCCTTCCCCTGTATGCAGCAGGGGGGGACTGGCCCCGGTTTCCCCCCATTCCAGTGAAACCCAAAATAGGGGGGCAAAAAATTTTCCCTTTCATATTTTTCACTGTATTTTTGCTGCATTTCAAAAGAAAGCATGGCCCAAAAAATTAAAAAATTTAAGCTTTCTTACCCTTTCTGTTAAAAATTTTGGGAAAAATTTGCCCTTTAGAACCCCACATTTTTGGGTTCCCAAAGTACCTTGTTTATAGCTGTATCCATACCCCATCCCCCCCAAAAAACCATTGAATTTTGCGAAAAATTTTAAAGATGAATTTTGAGTAAATGGAATACGTTTTTTTAAATGAAACCCTTGTCCCAATTGGTTTTCTTTTACATTTCCCCCTCACCACAAAACCAGAAAAATGACCTTTTGGGAATTTGAGAAAAAAAATTGCAGTAAGAAATGACCCTTTTTAAAAAAAATTTTTTTAAAAAAGGGCCCTTTTCCCTGTTTAAAGGGAGGAATTTTAATTAAAATGGCAACAAATTTCGGTGACCCCCGGCTTTTGGGGGCCACAAAAAACATCAAAAACCCCCATCCCTAAATTCACCCTTGGGTTGAAAGTAAAACGATGAACATTATCTGTTAAGGGCCGGTTTCGTTTATTTTGAAATTTACTCCCCCCACTTTGCTAAATGCCCCCTCAAATATGACGCTGGTTTTGGGCAGGACAACACCTCTATGGCGTGGCGAGCGAGCTCGGGGCCTTTCCCTCCTTTTTGGTTTACCCAAAAAGCCCGGATTGGGCCCGGAAAACTTACCCAAAAAAAAATCGGGCTTTTGGGAAACGCAGATAGCCCGTGCAAAATAAATCTTAACCGGGGTCTCTGTGTTTTTTTATGTGTGCCCTGCTTTACATGGGGGTTTTGGGGGTTTGGTAAAAAAAGGATTACCAGAGGGCCCACCCTTAAAAGGCTTCTCCCCACAAGGGCCAGCGCTGCGGCTACTTGGCACCTTACTCTTTTCCACGTTGCTGACGTTCCACCGGAAAATTTGAAGAACGTAAAGCAAAACGCAAAAAGATGTCTCCCATTTGATAAAACACCCCGGTCTACAATTCCCTGCTTTTTTACTCTTTATTTGGGTGGGTGGAAAGGAAAAAGTGCTGAGTTTTGCTTTTTTCCCGGGGGGATCGGGGGGGGTGGGGGCCCCCCTTTTTAACTGTTGTTCAGTTTGAGGGCCCTTTTTAATGCGGGGATTTTTTTGGGAAAAAAAGGGGACATCCAAGCACTCATGTGAAGATGGGCCTTGTTTTTCCCAACCTCGGGGTCAGGGGGGGCACTACAAACGGGATCTTCCTCACCCTTCCCCCTCCCCCTTTAAAAATCTGTGCCAACCTTTTTTTCCCAAGGCGGGGAAATCGGAAAAACGTCGGTGTCCAGGAATCCCCTCCTTCTTCCCCCTCGCTTCCGCCGTTTTGGGAAACCGGGCCCGGGCCCCCAAAAACCACGCCAAATTAAAGACCGATAAATTTTGTGAAACGTCCCCCCCTTTCTTTTTTTCGACGGAGGAAAGGTCTGTGTCCTCCCCGCTTCTGTGTCCTCTCCCCCTTTCCGCCCGTGGGGACCTGCTTTTTCCCAGATTGCCAAAAGACCTTTTTCCCAGAACTAAAAACCCCCACAATACCTGTGGAAAAAGGGGCCATTGTCCCCCCCAAACTGACTATTTGGGGGGCTTTTTTAAAAACTGGCAAAATGGTCAGAACTCTTTCACCTGCCCCCACTCCGTGGCTCAACCCCCCGAGGTCCGCCCGCTTTTTTGTCAGGCCATGTGTCATTTCCCGTACTGTGTAATGGCATTGCCCCTGGGTGCCACAATTACTGGAACATTTTTGGGGGGGGGGAAATTCCACGTTGGGTGCCTAAGTTTCAAAAATGAGTTTGGGTTTATGGGGAGGGCCGAAACTGCGCTGCACGGGAGCCAGGGGGGGATTGGGAGGGTCGAACGGCCCAACGACCCCGAGGGCCCTTTTTCCCCAGCGGCAGGGCCAGACCCCCCGGGAGCCCCTTTTTGAAATTTTTTGGACGACGAGGTTCATGACCCCTGTGTTTTTGGGGGGTTGCTCCAGCCTACCAATCTTAAGGGCGCCAGGGGATTTCGACTGTTAGGCCCCACCACCTTTCCCGGACAAAAAGGTTTTGTCACCCAGCCGCGCTCGGTCCCCCGGGTTGCAAAGAGCCCTCCAAGCTCCTGACCCGTGTTTTTGACGGTCTCCAAGGGCAAAATTAATTTTCAAAAACGGGCCCGGTTTTTATGGGGGGGGAAAGTTGAGGGTACCCAGTGGGCCCTTGGGGAAAAGATCACTTTCAAACCCTCCCTGCGGGTTTTTGAAGGGCGTGGCTGGGGCCCCGAGAGCCCCCCGTTACCAAAACCAAAAGAAATCCACCCAGGCCCCACCCAGTGAGCTGTCACAGAGATTAAACGGCCTTGGGCCGTGCTTTCTACTTTCCCCCTGTATCCCGGGGGTCAGAAAGGAAATTTTTCCGGACACAATGCAGGGCAAAAAAGGTTGAAATTTTTGATGGGCACGGGTTGGCCCAGGGCAGGGGCGGTTTTTGGAAAAAAGAAAAGGGCCCCGGGTCGGCCCTTGGTATTGGGGGCAGAAAAAGGGCCAAAGATTTTGGGGGAAAAAAATCTTTTTGTCCACCAGACGGAAAAAGGGAACATTTTCAAAGGGCCCAAAAAACCCGGCAATGCCGACATTCAGGGTTTTGGATTTGGGATGGGGTTTTGGTTAATGTTTTCTTTCCCGCTCCCACCCGGGAGCCCCGAAAGGGTGGGTGCCCAGACTGGCCCGCTGTATGGGTTTCCCGGGCCCCAAAAAGGGGGGAAAAAGAAGAGTTTAGGATGGGTCTCTGGTGGGGCTGGTTTTTCCCCCGGGGACGGGTGGGGGGCGGAAAAACGGAGGCTGAGCCTTGCTCATACCCCTTTAGAGAGGTTTGGGCCCGTTTTAAAGGGAAAACCTTTGGGTTTTGGTGGGGGAGGCCGGGGAAGAGGGGGTGACATTTGGGTTGGAAAACCCCGGGGTCAGTGTTGGCCTTTTTTTGCCAAGTTTTTTCCCCTTTCCCTTTAACTCATGCATTCGCCTTTCATGTGACAAAAAAAGTTGGTTGGGGTTAAAACACCTAAGATTTTTTTCCCTCTAACTGATTGCGTTTTTTGGCCCCAAAAGGGGGCCCTTGGGAAAATCGCTGGGGGGAATTTAGAAAGGCTTGGGTCCCAAAAAAAAACCCCGGATTAGAGGTTTTCCCGGGGCCTTTTTTAAAAGGCGAAAAAGGGTTTTCCGCTGATCGTTTTGGGTGGAATTTTTCAGCGGGACTTTGGGGCGACTGCCCTCTCCCCCTTTTTTAGGCAGTACCCGTACGCACTAACCCCATCGTCTTCCTCCTCGTCCAGTGATGAAGGGTCGCAAACAAATTTTTGCTGAAAAGACCACGTTGGGGGTCCGCAATGTCGTTTATCATCATCATCAAAAACAGGTTTACTTTTCCCCGTCCGACCTTTTTGCATCCCCCGGGGCTGCCCCTTTCAAGCAATAGGCATCTGCAAGGCGTTGCCGGTCCGCCCCGGATTTTTTCCGATTGACCGGCTTCCTTTTTCCCCTCTGATGGCCCCGGCGATTTGGGGTCAAGCAGGAACCAAAAATTCAAAACCTTTCCCCTTTGGGGCCCCTTGATCTTTTGAAAAAGGCCCCCTTTTTGACCCCAAACCCCCATTTTGTCATTTAAGACATCTTCAATAATGGTTACCACGTGGTGGGTAAAACGAGTTTACTTTTGGGCTGCCTTTTTCTTCCTTGGGTTTGGGCCCAAGTGATGAATTTTTTTAAAGACACCTTTGTGGGCTTGTGACTGGGAGGAAAGAGGAAGGTTAAGACGCTGGATGCAAAGGGTTTTCAAATTTAACCCCTTTAAGAACCGATTGCCGACGCCCGTTGGGTTTCTGAAAATTCAAAGGGGGGACCCGCCCCAGCGATGACAGGGGGTTATGGTCCTGCAACCAAGATTTCCCCTGGCTTGGGTTTTTGTTGCCCATGGGGAAAGGGGGCACCTTCTCTCGTTACCCCTACCTCCCCTGCCTACCCCCCCTCTTTGCTCGCTTAAACCACCTCTTTTCGCTCCTTTTTCCAAAAAAATAAAACCTTTTAAAAAAAGGAAATAAAAGGGAATTTTTTTGACAGTCTCTTTTTTGAAAAGACGACAAACACACCCAATCTTAAAATCCCCTAATTTCCAACACCAAACCCAGGATTAAAACAGAATTGTTTCTATGGGAATCCCGGTGAAATGCGGTCTGGGGGAAGAACCATAAACCCAATCAACATTTTTCCTTTCCTTCAGTCCCCGGGATTTAAAAACTGCCCAGGAGGACTGGGGAAATTTTGATAGTTTTCAACAAATTTCCCCATACAAGTGTTTCTATCTTCCCCAAACTGAGAATTCACCGAGCACATTTAAAGCAATTCAAAAGTTACAGGGTTTAGAAATTGCTTTTTTTTGGCAGAAAATGACAAACGAGAAACCTTTTTACTAGAAAATTTTTTCTATAAAAATTTTGACAAAAAACGTGGAAATTTGAAAGAAACTGGGCCCCCGCACCCCCTCAATACAGCTTTTTAAAAAGTTAAAAAGGGGAAACAAAAGAGGGTTTTTGGCACAATAAAAATACACCCAACAGTTACTTTACATAATTTTTTTTTACCCAAAAATTTAAGTACAAGGTGGCTTTTTGAAAAAAACTGGGGCCGGCCCCCACTGCAAAACAGCTTTTTAAAAAGTTTAAAACCCAAATAACAAAAGGTATTTTTTGCACCAAAAAAAATAAAACCCAATTTTTTACTAAAAAAATTTTCTTTTATCCAAATTTAAGTCCCCGGTATTTTAAAAAAAAAGGGGCCCCCCAAACGTTAAATTTACAGCTTTTTTAAAAGTTAAAACCGGAAAACAAAAGGTTTTTTTTGCCCCAATGAAAATACCCCAAACGTAACTACAAAAATTTCTGAAACCAAAATTTTTTAAGTAAAAGGGGGCCCTCTTTGAAAAAAAAACGGGGCCGGCACCACTTGCAATACAGCTTTTTTAAAAGTTACAGGCATGAAAAATTGCTTTTTTTTTGGAAAGCAATGACAAAACAAAAACATTTACTAAAAATTTCTTTTCCCCAAAATTGGGGGTACAAGGGGGTATTTGAAAAAAACTGGGGCCACCAAAGTGAAAATACACTTTTTAAAAGTTACACGGAAGAAATTGGTTTTTTGCAGCAATTACAAAGGGAAAAAAATTTACAAAAAAAATTTTCTGTATCAAAATTGGCGTACAATGGGGGGGGGGGGACTATTTGAAAAAAACTGGGACGCACAAAATAAAAGGTACTTTAAACACCTCAGGTGCGAAGTGTGCTGCCAAAAAAAGGGTAAAAGAAAATGCCATTTAAAATTGCGGCCCCAAAACAGGTCTGGGCTGCACAATATGCACCCTTCCTTTCAAAACCTGTCTGTCTTACCAAAACCCCCTTTGGCCCCCCGGAAAAGCGCAAAATGTCCCCTTTAAAAGTCTCTGTCTAACTAAATAAGAAATGAAATTTTTCTAAAACTACCTATATTCTAATTTTTACAGCTAAAAGTAAAGTTTCTGTGAATCAAAGATAAGAAATTTTGTCTCTGAGCTTTAGATGTATTGAGAGACCCCCGCAGCAGACGTCTTGCTCTATAAATTTTGACCAAATGAAAAACTGATTCTAACAGGAAAACGGCCCTTTAAAGCAAAACGAGGGCATTTGATTTTTCCAGCCAATGACAACCAAACACATCCCCAGTCATGACGTCGCATATCCAGCTCACCCTGCTCTATGCTCTAAAATGATTTGCTGGCCGCCAAAATGACTGGAAGCGCCGAAAATGGTGCGACAGTAATAGATTATCTGTAAGATTGTCACCTAAAATATCGCGTGATCGGAAACTTCCGATCAGCCTAAAAATCGTGCCGATTTCAACTTTGTCGATTATAATCGCTCATCCCTAGTGGGGACTGCTGCACGGGTTTTACATAGAGCACCATTGTCCTCATTTTCGGCCGGTTTTTCAGGTGGTCTGCAAAACCGCAAACCGCCTGAAAAATCGGCCGAAAACCCTTGCCGCGGGGACATGCCCTAAGGGTGTAAAAGCCTGATAAGACAAAATTACCTTCTAGGACACTGCTTGTCAGTTGGTGCCAGGCACCTGACCAGAGACCGAAAACAGATCATATAGGACCTGACTTCTGGGAATCCAGTGCAACTCAGGATATTTCTGGGTTTGATATAATATTGTAATATATTTTAATATGATCAGCTTGTTTGCTTATGCAGCTTCTGTATGAGTGTTTGGCTACACGGCCATTTGAGCTGATAGAAGAGGCACTTAACAAATTCCAAAATTCTGAGCACACCTGATTATGACAAGCTGTTCTCACTATACTGCACTGATATGGCTGGTCATGCCATGGCAGTCCTTATACAGTCACATGGTACACAACAGGGAACAGTAGCTATTGCTCAGCTAGTTTAGATCCAAGATGGAACCCCTTATGTGTATGATTAGTCACTGTAGTACAAGTACCTTTACATAAAGCCTCAGAGGTTGTACTGGATTACCCCATAACAATACATACCCTGTATGATGTACATGATATTCTCATGGTGCAATTATGACATATATCTATGGCCTCTTAGCTACGCCTGCAATGTGAGTTACTGATGTACCAAATGTTCCACTGACTTGAACCCTACCACTCTGTTACCCTAGAACTTGCACCCAAAGGGGGAAGAAGTAGATGTTAAATACGAGGAAAATTGGCACAAGAAACATCAGGATTTACCCATGTGAAGGTCTTCCCAATCACTAATTCAGACTTTTGAGGTTTTTTTTGAAGGGTTAAGGTACTGGGAATACGGCAGGTATCACACTGGATATGCGGTGGTCATGCAACATAAGGTAATAAAATTTGAACCACTTCCGCCTCATTTCACAGGAGGGGGAGTTGAGAGCACTCACAGAGGCATGGACAGCGGCCGAGGGTAAGACTGCAAACATATACACAGACTCATGGCATACATTTAGAATAACCCATGATTATGGTCCCATATGGAGAACCTGGGCATTCTTAACATCAAATAGAAACCCATCAAGAATGCAGAAAGTGTCAGAGACCTAATGGAAGCCCTGTTATTGCCTGCAGAGCTTGGAACAATTAAGGTCAGGGCACACACAAAATCTGACAGCCCCGAAGCAAGGGGAAATAAGAGCAGACAAAGCGGCAAAACTGGCTGCGAAAAGGGCCTTTGGGGGAAAAAAGATCTTGTGAAGGGTAAGGTCATGTCCACCATAGCCCTGAAACCCCCAAATGCCCTTTAAGCCCCTTTCAATCCCAAGCTAAAAAGGTCGAAAAGGGGGGGTGGGTTCACAGGGAGCTCAGTTAAAGGAGGGTGGCCTGTGGAGTGTGGGCAATAAGCTCTGCCTCCCCTGGGTCCTTTTTTCCCAATGATGGGCCTAGCGGCCATAGAAAATGGGCCCCCAGTCTAAGACCGCTATAGCTATGTGTTTGCTAGTAGCCCTTATTGGGTTGCTCTTGGCTTTTAATTTCGCCGCGGGCCCAAAACCATGGAAAACCGGGGATTTAAAATGTGCCCAAAACACAGAATAGGATAGTGGAAAGGGGCCCCCCAGGAAACTCATGGCCTTCGACCGCCCGTTTCCCTTCCCAAAGGGGTGGGAAATTGCCTTGTTTGGGGTAGATATCTTTCCCCCGGTTGGCCTGAATTTCCCTTTTTAATTTCAGAAAGCAGCAGAAAAAGGGGCGGGCCCGACCAAAGGGTGTGAACAAACCTGTGCCTGGTGAACTCCCAATTACAGCTTTTTTCCTTCAGCCCAAATACACCCCTTTAAAAACCCCTCCCCGCTAACTAAAAACAACCCTCTGAGGGCAAGTACAAACAACTTGTTTTTCCTGTTGGGAAAAAATTGGGGGCTGTTTCTTCAATGCAATGGAGCTGAAGCAAAATTTAAAAACTCTGGGGAACCTCTCACTTCTTCTAAGGGGGGGCTTGTAACAGCTACCCTTTCCCGGGGTGCTGTGGCCCACTTAAAACTGCCTACAAAGCCTACAGCCATGTCCCGCTTTTTATAAAAGTTTTTTTTGCCCCCTCTTGGAAAGCAATGGTGCTCCAAAAGACATTTTATGGGGCTAAATTTAACAGCGTGCTGTGCTCAGTGGAGGGTAACCCTGCAGTTGGCCAGCCTTCCTCCATTACCAAAACTTTCCCTGCTGGGGTCCTGCTGCAAATCACCTCGGGCAGCCCCACCCAAACCCCCAGTCTGAGACTATTATAACCTTTCCCCTTTCCGCCTCCATACAGCTCCCCGATAAAAGTTTCTTTTGTTTCAGTGAAATGGAAATCTTTCTACTTTTTTTTAAGCACTGGTGATCAGGAATCATTTTTAAATGAGCTCTCAGTCAGGGAAAGGGCCTTTTGGGTCAGTGTCCATTTAAAAAACCCGAAGTGGGCCCCGCATCCCT
>JAODAL010039553.1:0-37881 GCA_025379985.1 Phyllomedusa bahiana | reverse complement strand
CAAAGAAAATATTTTTTGGGAAAAAACGTCTTCATTTGGGTTTTCCCCTACTTTTTTGAAAGCTAATTTTTTTGAAAGTGAGAAAAACCCCCTTTAAAACTTTCCCTTTTTTAAACCTTTAAATTTTCCCCTCGAGTACTTAAACCAAGGGGGGCTGCGATCGCTTGTCCCAACTACTCTGCTACTGCGTTTTTCCCCAAAATATTTATAGTAAAGGTTTTGAGCATGCAAAAACCGCTATAAGGGCTTTAAATGCTCTGCCTGAAACGCTTTAGTGTACCCCCCACTCCATGCCCATATTGGCCGCCCTTCAAACTGCTTTTTTGTTGCTTATACTGGCACCTGTTTGTGCATGAGTTTTTTAAACCCTTTTTTCATGGTAATACATTTTCTTTTTTACTTTTCCCCAAAACTCTTTTTTTAACTTTTTCAATCGGGAAAATTACATGAAAAAAAATTTTGGAAAAAAAAGTGGGTTAAATGGGTGGAAAACACAATTTTACGAAAACCCAATTTTTAAGGTTATGTTTTGGGTCAAAAAATATTTCAAAAACAGTGTGGGGGAAAAATGGTTTTAACTTGACGAAAAAACCCAATGCCAAAGTAATAGTTTTTGGAAAGATACAGGTAAATAGAAGCCCTTTCCTGAGCCCGGGAAGAGCCAAAAGTAGGGAAATAGGGGGGAGGGGGCGGGGGGGGGGGGGGGGGTTCAAACCCCCAAACTATGAGGCGGTAGGGCATCGATTTAAATTAAGGTTGTAAAAACCCCTTCCGGGGCCTTTCGTAATATTAAAGGACCACTATCCAAAAAAAAAAAACAGTAAAAAACACGGAACAAGGAGAGCCCAGCCCCGGTTCAGCCCGGGGCTCGGCGGGGGGCCCCATTAAAAACAACTCAAAGGGACTTGGGTTTTAAATGAGTAAGAGGGGGGAAAATGGTGGGCGGGTCCCAGGGTTTGGGTCAAAATTGGGGACCGAAAGAGGTCATTTGGAAAAAGGAAACCCAAATCACTCCAATTTTGACCAGAATTTTCCTTTGGCTTGAAATGGGGGGGGGTTTTTTCTGAACTCTTCTAGGCGTTGGAGTTTAAAAGGGATTCCGGGAACCAAAAATAAAAATATTTTGGACTTTTCGGGTCGGCCCCAAAAGGGCGGGGAATAAAAGTTTTTGCAGCCAGGGCAAAAAACGAGCAATGGGACCTGAGAGATCGGCCCGGGGAAAAAGGCAGATCAAAAGGAGGAGATGGGCCCGGGGGGTCTTCCCCTATCCTAAGGCCTGAAAAATGACTTGTATAATTCCCCCCCTTTTCCCAAAAAAGGGTTAAAGCCCCAGCAAACCCCCCCCAAATGGGAAAATTGTCCCCCTCCTCTCCATTGAAACCTCCAGCATGATTTGGGGGGATTTCTGGTAGAGAGAGTTTTTGAAAGGGGAAGGGGGACTTTTTACCCCCGGGGGGGGAACTTTATATTTAAATTTTGGCGTTTTGGGTTGAGATGGGGGCTTTGTGAGTTAAGAAAGAGAAGGTTTTTTTTCCAAAACACCCGGGAGCTCCCTTCCCCAACCCCCTTTTCCCCTGGGCAAATTTCGGGAAAAAGAGAGTTTGTTAGAAAGCTTGACCGTTGGGAGCCCATCCCACTCTAGAAAGAGCATGCTCCCCCCGGAAGAGCCCAAATAGACAAAAGGACTCGAAGGGCGAACAGTCCTGGGGGTAGACCCAGGACACTCTTGTATTTCGTAAAGTCGGGCAGCTGATAGTAATTCAGCCGGAGAACAAATTTTTTTTGTTGCGTCCCCCCGCCAAGCCCTCTGTATGACCTCAGAGCACCCGGGAAAAGGTTTCACCCCCTTAAAAAGGGGAAAGGTTGAAGGTCTTTTCCCCAAATAGCCTGAGCACCGCCAAGGATATGATTTGGGTGTGGCTGGGTTCCCAACCAGGGGGGTAAGCCTGCCTCCTTGCGGAAAAAGGGGTCATCTTAGTTTGGGGAAGGGCCCCTGCAGACTGGGGGGGGTCGGAGTTTTTGGCGCTATTGGGGGCGGCCCCAAGGGCTTTTTTTGGTGGGGAGAGGGGACGGTAGCCACGGGCAGTCCCTGCAGTAGGTGCCCCAGCTTTTGTCTCCTTTTTCAAACCCAAAGTTTTGGAGCCCCCAAGTTTTTAAAAAAACATCAAGAGTGCAGCCCCTTGACCGCTGAAGTTAGTACATTGGAAATTAGGCATCGCAAAGCCCCCCCCTAATTTTTGGGTTTTGGGAAAAAAGGGGGGGAAATCTTGCAATTTTTGGGGTGTTTGGACACCACAAAAAGTCCCGTACCAAGTTTATGTATTGCAGGGAAAAAAGGATTTGGGAAACTAGGCCCGGGACTGCCTGGAAAAAAATATAGGGGCGGGGGAGGTATTCTTTTTTTAAAGATGTTAAATTTTCCCCTACCATGTGAAAGTCTTCCTACCCCATTTCGACAGATCACTAGCGTTGAAAGCAAGTAAATGGGAAGTTGAGGTAAAAAAAGTCCAACTTTTAATTTTGAGGGGAAAAGGGCCCCCAAGTATTTAAAGGGGGATGGGCCCATGTGAGGGGGGAAGGCTGACTTAAGGGGGCGAAGGTCTTTTTTCAGGGATATTCAATTAAAGGGCCACATTTTTTGCGATATTTTTTTTGGGGGTTGCGGGGTATTCCTAACGTTGAAAGGGCCCTTGAACCCCACTGGTAGTGAGGGGGAGAGGATGCTTTAAAGGTACAGGGGGCCAGGTCATCTGCATATGCAGAGCATTTGAAGGGGTCTTGGCTTACCCGGTTTCCCCTGGATGGGGGGTTTCCGCTCGGAATCCCTGTAGGGGGGTGCTCCTTTGGGCAAAAACAAAGAGGAAAAGGGGAGAAGGGAACACCCCTGTCTGGTCCCATTAAAAATTTTTAAAAAAGGGGAAAAATAAAGCTCCTTTAAAATTTCGAATCGTGCCGGGGGGTTTGTGGGAAAAGGAGCCAAAACCCTAGCCATCATAGTGGCCCGAGCCCCAAAACCGGCCGCAAGGCCCCCAAAGGAACGACCATTTTCACCCGGTCAAAGGCCTTCTCTGCGTCTAGGGAGAAAAGGGACACAGGGAAGGGGGTTGAGGACTGAGCGAAATAAATAGGGGAAAATTTTTTTTGGGGTGTTATCTTTTCCGCCTGCCGGGAAAGGGGAAAAAAAACCCACCTGGTCAGCATTGATCAGAGCCCCCAAATCAGGGGGCCAAGTCTCATGGGGGTTTTTAATTTGGAAAGCAACTTGGCATCGTTTTGGATGAGTGATATCGGTTATTACTCGAGCATAATTTGGGATCCTTTCCACCCTTTGGGTATAACCGTTATTTTCCGCTTTTAGAAAATAAATGTGAAAAGGGAGAACCCGGCGCTATCTCATTGAACGCCGAGGGGAAAGGAAAGGGGAAATAGGTCATAAAAACCAGAGCCTTTAAAAAAATTGGGGCCTTGTAACCATCCGGCCCCCGGAAACCTCTTCCCAACGGGAGAGCCCTTATTGCTCCCTTTTGGTTAAATTCCCCCTGAAAAAAGGCTCCTCGGGGGGCCCGGGGAAGAGGGTGCACCCAAACCCCGCGGAAGGGCCGTATCAAAAAGGGTTTAATCCTGTAGGGAATTGGGGTTTATAAACTCCTGCTCCTGTTGGGCTTTCAGGAGAGGGGATGTTTTTAAAGGCCCGGAGTAGTAGGTAGGGAAAGGGCCTTTTAATATGCCCTCAGAAATGTAAACCGAGTTCCCCCTTCATTTTTAATAGAAGGGATGAAAGGGGGTGGGCTCTTTTATCCCGAAGTGCCCTGGCCAACGCCCCCCCCCCGGCTTTTTCGCTCCAGATTTAAAAAGGAGGCGGGGCGAAAGATCTGGCGTTTATCTTTTTGTGTTTTTGGTCCATTATTTCTAGCCCCTCGTGACGTGTTTGCGTGATTTTCTCTGAATGAGTCCAAGGCCAGAGGATTTAGGGCCCAAATTTTTCAAAGAAGGTGGAGTCGCCCCAGGAGAGTTTGAAAATTTTCGCAGCGTTCTTTTCTTCGGGCCGGGGCCCCTGTTGATAAGGGTACCCTCAAGACGCTTTTAAGTGCTTCCCACTTGACCTGAGGAGTAAAGGGGTAGATAGATGTTTTAGGGTTGAAGATTAAATTTGGTTTTTTTTAAAAAACCCCAAACGGGCACAGGCACCCCAATAAAAAGCGTTCTTTTTCATTTTTTCCAAGAAAAACCCCGAAAGGGTGAGATTTTGGGAGAGGGGAGTTCGCAGTGAAGGGGATGGGTTTTGAGGGGAAAAAACCCCCGACCCGTTTGCAGGCATTAGAGCGTAGGCCAGAAGCGAATGTTTTTTTGCGGGCTTTTATGTAATCGATCAGGCTATAAGACCCGGGTGTGGGTGTAAAGGAAAAAGGTAAAATTCACGCTCCCCCGGGGAAATTTTAGTAACCCCCAAATAAAAACCCAATGAGCTGCATTTTTATGTGGCGATTTTTTTGAGCCTAAAAAACCTCCCGGGCCAAGTGGGAATGCCCCGAGGAAGTATCTACCATCGGGTCTAGCGCCAGTTTTAAAGGGTCTCCACAAAGTCTATATGCCCCGGGGCCCAAAGCTTGTAAGGGTTTTCAAAGCATCGGGGTCGGGAAAGGGAAAAATTGGGCCCGGGAAATTGGGAAACCATAGACTTTTGGGGTTTTGGAAAATCATGTGGCCTTGAATGTTGCAGTTAAAAAAAAGGGAAATCTAGTTTCCCTCATCGCCAGCACGTCCGGGAAACCTGGCCCGCCCAACGCCCTATAAAGGGAAAAAAAGGGCCCAAACCCCCTTTTTGTTTTGGAAAACAGAATTTTTTGGGTTTTGGGTACCAGACAGGGGAAAAATTTGTTACGGGAAACCCCGGAGATGTGACCTCAGTAGATATGTCTCTTTTTAGGCAAAAAAAATGTGAATGCAGCTTTTGGAAGTGGAAATAAAAACAAACCCGAATCGCTTTTTTGGAACCCTTGAAAAAAACCTTCCCAAATTTAGGGAGGACATTTCGTAGTGTAGCCCTGCGAAGTGTGTAGAGTGGGACCCAGCGAGGCTGGGAAGTAAACCCGGAGAGCAAGCACAGAGCAAAGGACTGAACTCACCAGGAAAAATTTTAAAACCCGGGAGGACCAAACTTTTAAAAGCGTAATAAAAAAAAAAATATTAAAAAAAAACCGTGGGGCTGATTCTTTAAAGGGTTGAGACAGAGGGAAAACTGGCAGCTTAAAAAAAGGGTCAAAGGCTAGCAGGGGGAGCTAGTGAAGGGAGTAGTGCTCGGGGGGGCGCACCAAATCTGTAGGAACCAGTGGAAACCCCAAAATAAATTTTGTAAAAAAAATATCCAAAAACCAAGAGGAAAAAACAGAGACGCCACAGGGCATACTGGGTGAAAAATCAGAAAAGGGGGACAAGGCCCCAAAACCCCAATTTTTTTGGGGTCATCCAAAATCGCCAAACCGATCGCCAAAAAAAAATTAAAAAAAAAGGGGGGCAATGTAAAAGTAATATACAACCCCCCTTACATTTAAAGGTGCTTTATAAAGCATGTAAAACAGTGCTTTTTAAAAAGGGTATGAACAGACAAGTGGGGGGGGAAAAGGGGGGGGGAAAAAAAAGGAGAGGGGGGGGGGGGAGGAATGGAGGAAAGGGAAAAAGGGGGGAGGAATTTGGGGGGAGGAGGGTAGAAGAATGGACCTGAATCTGTTAAGGAGAGTTAAAAAAGGAAGACCCCAAATTTCCCCCCGTCAGAAACCCCCTCAGCCTAGTAGGCATAATGATGGGTTCCCCCCCGGGGAAAACAAACCCCCAACAGTGGAAACCCCTATTTAAGCAGAAAAAAAATAAGCCTCAAATTTTGCCCCAAGTCTTGATTGCAGATTTTACGATGGGGGGTTTGGGGTCTTGAGGGGGCAATGAACCCCCGGGTCCCCCCCCCGGCGCTGTCTGCTTTGGATTTTTGGGGTTGGCTGGGTTGAGGGGGGCGGCTTGGGGTACCCGGGGTAAAGCCGGAAAAAAGGGGTGTCCCCCCTTGTCACAACACTGTCTTTTCCCGTCCGGGGCCCCCTTTCTTCTGGAAGTTTCCCAAAGCCGCAACCAAAAAAGCTGAGAAAATTTAGCCCGGGGTTTCGGAAAAGGGGAGGAGGTTGACATTGTGTCGCCTTGCAGCGCAAATGGTAACCCCCGGATAACCCCGATTTTTCTTGCTTGAGAAGATTTTAGCAGAGGTTTAAAAAAAGCGGCACGGGATGTGGGGTGTTTTCTAGAAAGACGGGGGTACTTGACCCCCGGTTCCCCCCCCCCCCCCCCCCCCCCCCTTTATAGCCCAAACCCTGGCATGAGTTTTGGCCTTTCTCATATCTCATCTTTTAGAGGAAGTAGTGGAAACCCCCCACAGATTATGTCCCGGGGTGTTTTGGGGGCCGGGGTTTTTGGGGGGGCGTAAATTGCACCCGGTTGTGCGCCGGTCCAAACACAAATCTTGTACTTTCAGGCTCAACCCCCTTTTTAAATTTTAAAAAATTTTTGTTAGGTTGGTTTAAAAATTTCCCCGTTTTAATGGACTTTGGGCAGGCCTCTTAATCCCGGTTTTTTTGCGCATTTGGGGTTTTCTAGATCGTCCATTTGTGGAGGCCAATTGGATTTAATCGGTTGCTTTTGACCCGTGATGGAAAGTGCCAAAATGGAGATCCATCATAGAGTTGGAAATTTTTTGGGGAGCCTTAAGTGGGACTCCCCTTTTGAGCGTCACAAAAGGGGCCTCTTGGACCGGGTTTCCCCGATCTTTTACGCCAAAATTTTTTTGCAAGTCTTTTCTTTCTATTTTTGCATTTTCAAGGAATTCGATGGAAGTTGGGCTTAGAGCGGGTCTTAATTTCCCGGGTGGGGGCCCCCCGGTGTTTTATTTTCGGCCTCCGGGGAGGAAGATCAATAGAAATTTGGGGTAATCTGAGAATCCCCCATGTAGACTGTCAAACATGCAAAAGTGGGGCTCTTAGGTCTCGGCGAACTTTCCCCCCCATGTTGAAGTGGCTGGGCTGGAGGAACCCCGAGTGTGCCCTTTCTGCGCCCGCCCGGTCCTGGGGTGATGGTTTATTTTAAGAACTTTGAGGGGGGTTTCCCCGGAAAAAAAAAGGGGCCCGTGGAATTTGGTTGCTTGTGGATCCCCGGGGGTGTACCCATACTTTCCAGAGAGTGTTTGCAGGGTCTCTGAGGAAGCGGGGGGGAAAAATGCTTGGGTGAAAATTTCATGCTCAGAAAAAGGTATTCTTGGGGCCCCCCATGTTGTTGGGGGCCTTGGTTGGTTTTAGTCGAGGGCCCCTAATAAGGCGGCCTTATGTGTTTGGCCAAATTTTGGGTTGGGCCCTGGAGACTGTTCCAGGGGGCCCCTGGGTTTTGTGGTTGCTGTAAGTCAGTGGGGTGGTTTTGCTCAGTTCCTTCCAGGTCTCTGTTGCCCAGTTTGAGGGGGTGTTGGGGGGAAAGGGTAGGGCCCCCCGCCACATGTAAAAAGGCACCAAGGTGGATGCGTTTTCCTGACGCCATTTTAGGGGGTCTGTGCAGGCCTGGTTTTGTGTTCCCGCCCCAAGAGCCGTGATCCGGCAGGGGAAGCTGCCTATCTTCCCCTCTGTTCCCCTGGGGCAAGGGGGGTTTCACTGACCAAAAGCGCGTTCACGATTTTACCGCGGGGCCCCCTGGAAAGTTGGCTTTGTCAGGCCCCTGTTTCTGGGTTACCGGGCCCGCCGCCCGGGGACCCGTGCGGGGGGCGCTCCCCCGGGGCTCAAAGGCCAAACGGGATGACTGGTATCTGCGTCGTCACCCGGCCGAGCTTTTTTGGTTTTCTCTGTGGGGCCCCGGTTTCCCGGGCTCCCCGGGGCGGGATGTTCCCCCCGGCTCCCGGGACTACCGAAAACGCCCGCCAAATGCCCCGCCCCAGGGGGAGGAAGATTTGGCCCCCGACAGGAGTGAATTTAAATGGAGGCCCAAAGGGGCTTTTGGGCGCTCTGACCACCGGGAAAAAAACTGTGGGGGGTCTGCGCCTTGGAATTTTCCCTCTTTCCGGGCCCGGGCCCGCTTTAAGAGGGTTTCCCCCTTGTTTTCCCGGGGCTTGCTTCTTCCCGCGCGGGCCCCCCCGAGATGAGGAAGAAAATGGCGCCGGGCAGGGGGCCTTAGTACGGTTTCAGGAAGGCGGGTTTTTAGGGGGTTTCCCAAAAGGGGGAAAAAAAATTAGAAATGGCGAGCCTCCTGCCAATGGGGTCTTGGGAGCTTTAAAGGGGGGCCCTTTTTTGGGTCTTCTGCCCACCATAAAATAGGGGGATTATAGATGATAAATTTCTGTCCCCGGACAGGCAAGTGAACTCCCGGGTTTCTCACTCAAAATGGCTAGCCCCCCCCCCCCCCTATTTGGGAATACATTTTTAGTTTTTCAAAACTCTTAAAAGTGGGGGTGCTGGATCCCAAATTTTCTTTTTAACATGTCACCAATTTTTTTAAGTAAAATTAAACATTTTTTAAAGGAAACCAAAAAGCATGAAACTTCTCACCAGATGTGGTAAAAAACCCACCAGTCCCCAACAAGGGGGAAAAAAAAATCAAAACCATAGATTTCCAGAGTTAAAGTTTTAATAAAAAGACAAAAAATAATTTTTGTCCCCCATTTTTTTGTGGTTTTTTTTTTTTGTAAATTTTTCATGTAGGGACCACAAGACATGGGGGCCGTTTGGGCCCCTGGGTTGCGAACTTGGTACCTTTTTGGCCCCCGGGGAAAAACCAAAAAAAATAAATGAACCCCAAAATTTTAATTTTTTTTCCAGTTTTGACATTTTTTTACCCCCGCCCGACAGTGCTGGAGACTAGGGGGGACTAGTTTTTTTTGGGGACAAAAAAGAAGGGGGCTGGGGCAACCCCCCTAAACGTTAGTAAAAGGGGGGCACTAAAAAGGCTGTAAAACCGGGATGGTTTAACCAAAACGTTTTGCAACCCCCATGTATTGGGTTTTTCTTATGCCCCTTGTAATACCGGAAACAAACCCCCCCCATGCCCTGAGGGTTTCGAGTGGGGGTTGTTTAAAAGGGTATTTTTTTTCATTTTTTGCCCGTTCCTCCATGCAATTATAAATGTTTGGGTTTTTCCCGCATTCTGGTTTTGAACAAGGTACAAGCCCAATGTGCATCTGTATTCATTTAGTGTTCCCCCTTGCTGGGGATCTGGAAGTTGCTATTCAGCAATCAGCTGCACCTGTCAGTTTTTATTCCCCAGGAGCATATATAAGAGGTGCAAAAAGCCATGGAAAGTCATGGCACCGCCTGAAATCAGTAACTAGAAAGCAATCCTGCTTATCATTACCAAGGTGCCACACAAGAAACATCTCATGGTGGGTAAAACCAATGAGCTGTCTCAAGACCTTCGCAACCATAATCTTGCAAAACATACTGATGGCATTGGTTATAGAAGAATTTCTAAACTACTCAAGGTTCCAGTAAGCACTGTTGGGGCCATAATCCGGAAGTGGAAAGAACTTAATTTCACCATAAACTGGCCACGACCAGGTGCTCCCCACAAGATTCCAGACAGGAGTGAAAATAAGGATCAGAAGAGTTCTCCAAGAGGCAAAGATCACCTGTGGAGAGCTACAGAAAGACCTGGACTTAGCAGATACAGTTGTTTCAAAGAAAGTAAATAATGTACTCAACCCCCATGGCCTGTATGCCCCCTTACCAAAAGCATGTTCAAGTGCGTTTGTTTGTTCAACATTTAGACAAGCCCAGAATATAGTCTGGTCAGATGAGGCCAAAATTGAACTCTTTGGATGCCATAATACACACCATGTTTGGAGGCCAAAAGGCACAACATATCACCCCCAAAATACACCAGCAGTGAGGGTTGGAGGTGGGAAGATCATGGTGGGGGGCTGTTTTTCAGTTTATGGGCCGAATTGAAGGAAGGATGAATGGACAAATGTACCGAAACATTCTGGATAAAACTCTGCTGCCGCCTACCGGGAGGATGAGGTTGAAACGAGGGAGGACATTTCAGCAACTCAATGATCCCAACACACACAGGCAACTCACAAGTGTATCAGACAAAGAAAATAAAGCTGCTAGAATGGCCGAGTCAATCACCCCATTAGGTAGAGGCACCATATAGGTGTGGAGGCTTCTACAGTTGTGTAGGAGTTGTCACGCACCTACATGGCACACCTAATTGGAAACATCACCCCTTTCGAGCGATGCCTAGAGCCTCTTACCAAGCCAGCCAGTATTCTGCTCTGCACTGATGAAAATCAACGGCCCGAAACAGCTGTCTGCAGACGAGCGTCTGGTTGGCTCTAATCCCATTCACATGGCAAGGCTCAGCAGAGTCAGATGTGACTTGAGGAACCATAAATGGTGCTACAAGGGCTTATTTCCCATTAATCCTTTAGAATACGTTACAATAGAGTCAGTCAAGTTGTTTTAACAGGAAAAATTAGTGCTGTGTTCTGCGCTATTCTTTCCATCACGGACCCCGACACAGAGGAGAACCTAAGGCTACGGCTCCATGGCGGCTTATGTCTGAATACATGCTAGCAGGTATGCGGCGTATATGGCTGCTGATGTAGGGCTCCTGGTGTGAGCATGCCCTAATGGATGAGGCTTCAACATTGCGATTTCAGCGTGCCCAATAGCAACTGCTACAGTGGTAGCTAGCCAACTAAACACCTACATAAAAAATATAGCTGATTTTCACAGCTCCCTCCCTCCTCCTACAAGCACACTGACCACTAACATGTCAGTGAGCATGTCCACAACACTACCATAGAAATCAACAGGTGATGTGCACAGCTCCCCCTCCCTGCACACGGACCTGTCCACAGTTCACAGAGCATGCCCACAAGACTTCCACAGAAATCAACAGGTGATGTGCACAGCTCCCACTCCCTGCACACGGCCCTGTACACAGGTCACAGAGCATGCCCACAACACTACCATAGAAATCAACAAGTGATGTGCACAGCTCCCACTCCCTGCACACGGACCTGTCCACAGGTCACAGAGCATGCCCACAACACTACCATAAGAAATCAACAGGGTTGATGTGCACAGCTCCCACTCCCTGCACATGGACCTGTCCCATAGATAACAGAGCATGCCCACAAGACTTCCATAGAAATCAACAGGTGATGTGCACAGCTCCCACTCCCTTACACGTACCTGTCCACAGGTCACAGAGCATGCCCACAACACTACCATAGAAATCAACAAGTGATGTGCACAGCTCCCACTCCCTGCACACGGACCTGTCCACAGGTCACAGAGCATGCCCACAAGACTTCCACAGAAATCAACAGGTGATGTGCACAGCTCCCACTCCCTGCACATGGACCTGTCCATAGATAACAGAGCATGCCCACAAGACTTCCATAGAAATCAACAGGAGATGTGCACAGCTCCCACTCCCTGCACACGTACCTGTCCACAGGTCACAGAGCATGCCCACAACACTACCATAGAAATCAACAAGTGATGTGCACAGCTCCCACTCCCTGCACACGGACCTGTCCACAGGTCACAGAGCATGCCCACAACACTACCATAGAAATCAACAGGTGATGTGCACAGCTCCCACTCCCTGCACATGGACCTGTCCATAGATAACAGAGCATGCCCACAAGACTTCCATAGAAATCAACAGGTGATGTGCACAGCTCCCACTCCCTGTACACGTACCTGTCCACAGGTCACAGAGCATGCCCACAACACTACCATAGAAATCAACAAGTGATGTGCACAGCTCCCACTCCCTGCACACGGACCTGTCCACAGGTCACAGAGCATGCCCACAAGACTTCCACAGAAATCAACAGGTGATGTGCACAGCTCCCACTCCCTGCACATGGACCTGTCCATAGATAACAGAGCATGCCCACAAGACTTCCATAGAAATCAACAGGTGATGTGCACAGCTCCCACTCCCTGCACACGTACCTGTCCACAGGTCACAGAGCATGCCCACAACACTACCATAGAAATCAACAGGTGATGTGCACAGCTCCCACTCCCTGCACACGGACCTGTCCACAGGTCACAGAGCATGCCCACAACACTACCATAGAAATCAACAAGTGATGTGCACAGCTCCCACTCCCTGGACACGGACCTGTCCACAGGTCACAGAGCATGCCCACAAGACTTCCATAGAAATCAACAGGTGATGTGCACAGCTCCCACTCCATGCACACGGACCTGTCCACAGATAACGGAGCATGCCCACAACACTACCATAGAAATCAACAGGTGATGTGCACAGCTCTTACTCCATGCACACGGACCTGTCCACAGGTTACAGAGCCTGCCCCCCACACTACCATAGAAATCAACAGGTGATGTGCACAGCTCCCACTCCCTGCACACCGACCTGCACACTGATAACAGAGCATGCCCCCAACACTACCATAGAAATCAACAAGTGATATGCACAGCTTCCACTCCCTGCACACGGCTCTGTCCACAGGTCACAGAGCATGCCCACAACTCACTCCATGCACACGGATCTGTCCACAGAGCATGCCCACAACACTTCCATAGAAAGAAAATTGTTAATTGTCACAGCTCTCATCCTCCCTCTCTGCACAGGTCGCATAGCATGCCCGCAACACTCTCCCATAGAAATCAGTAGGTGATGGTCACAGCTCCCACTCCCTGCACATGTCACAAAGCATGCGCACAGGACTACCATGATGATCACAGCTCCTCTGCCCTCTCTCCCAAAGCTGGAGCATCTTTTATTAGTGCATGTTCACACAATGCACCGACGCTGTAAGACCCAAGGCCTAGAGATACTCTTTACACGGTTACTCAAAGACGAGCATCAATCTGCTTCACCTGCTCCTGATGATAGGTTACTAAATTTAGTTCAGATTCTGATGTATGATCTTTTCTGATCTGGATTTATTTTCTGATTAAATTTTCTTTTTTTATTTGATTTTCTGGCATCACAATGGGGGCGGCCATCTTACCTGTGCTGCATTTAAGGACATGCCTTATAGCAGTTATATGGAGGATATGAGCATGAGAACACAAGCTATGCGATGTCGTGGGCATGCTCTGGGGCCTGTGCAGAGGGGATGGAATGTGTGATTATCACAAATTGATATCTGTAATAGTGATGTGTTCATGCTTTGTAAGCTGTGCAGAGGTCACAGGGCACGGAGTGGGGTTGGGAGCTGTGACCATCACCTATTGATTTCTACGGCAGTGTTGTGGGCAGACTCTGTGACCTGTGCAGAGGTCACTGTGCAGGAAGGAGGGTAGCTTTGACTATCCGCTATTGTAAAGGGCAGTTCCTATGTTACCTACATATATGGATGTTCAGGGGCTGCAGCACCTGATACAGAACCTGCTGCCCCAGAGAGCCCAGCCCAATAGTACAGCATACCTCAGAAGGCCCAGGATTGCTGTCCTGGTATGTGACGGGGATCAAGAGCAAATGCCCTGAATTTGTGCTGTTCATTTAACTGTCTGGGTGCCCTCGGGCCACGCAAAAAGTAAAGGACATTGTTGGGGCAAAGAGCCACCGGGCCCCTTCCCCTTCCATTTAGCCTAGGAGGTCTATCCAACGTTAGCCATGCATCCTTAAAGGGGTTTTCTCACTACATTGATTCATCTCACCTCAGTCCTGTTTTCTTGGTTTCACTTTGAATTCAGGGGCGTGTTTACTGGCTTCTACTAGGCTGCAGTAGAAGCCAGGTCTGTAGCTATAGCAACCAGTGCTAGCAGCCTATCAGGAGAGATCAAACAGGTCTGTAGCTATAGCAACCAATGCTGGCAGCCTAGCAGGAGAGACTGAACAGGACTGTAGCTATAGCAACCAGCGCTGGCAGGCTATCAGGAGAGGACAAACAGGTCTGTAGCTATAGCAACCAGTGCTGGCAGCCTATCAGGAGAGGTCAAACAGGTCTGTAGCTATTGCGACCAGTGCTAGCAGCCTATCAGGAGAGATCAAACAGGTCTGTAGCTATAGCAAACAGTGCTGGCAGCCTATCAGGAGAGATCAAACAGGTCTGTAGCTATAGCAACCAATGCTGGCAGCCTAGCAGGAGAGACTGAACAGGACTGTAGCTATAGCAACCAGCGCTGGCAGCCTATCAGGAGAGATAGAACAGGTCTGTAGGTATAGCCACCAGTGTTGGCAGCCTATTAGGAGAGATTGAATAGGTCTGTAGCTATAGCGACCTGAGGAGCTGATGCAGCCCATACAAGAGGGGATATCTCAGAATAGGTAGGACACTGTTAATGGACACATATTGCAAAGTGACTTGTTTTTGCAAGATCTTTAACATAAAAAGCAGCAATCCTTGTAGTGAGACGACCCCTTTAAGCAGGCAGCGAGACGATGTCACATAATTCCATCAACTGCATCGGGTTTCGCTAGGTGAAGCCAGGCTGCTGCTCATTTGGGAGTTGTTGTTTTTTAAATTGTTTCACTAATAGGGACACTGTAGATGAAGAGATGCAGAGAAGTACCTGTTGCATACCTGTTTTCCCATCTACCTAGGACCCTGTCTACATACCTGGGATCCTCTCTGCCTTCATACCTACCTAACTGGGGCTTTGCTGCCCACCTAGCTACCTACTGGGCGACCTTGATAACCTACCTGGAGCCTTTAATACGTAGCTCCCTGAGGTCTTACGTAACATTGGTCCTACCTGCCAGGGTCTTAGTACATAATGGGCTGCTTATCGAGTTAGCTAATGAAGTGACGAGAGGGAGCTACCTATCTAAAAGGGGGAGCCTAGGTGTAGGGCCATATTTAAGACTCATGCTGCCCTAGCTACTTAAGATGGCCGACAGCCAAATGCTGATTGAGGCTTCTGTATTCTACAGGTTCCCCTCTGGGCGACGTCAGGATCTTTAGGCTTTCTTTAATGAAATGGTGAACAAGGAATGTTTTTGCGAGTGTTTATTTAAATAGTGTTTTTTGTACCTTTTTTTTTTCACTACCGTTGTTAATAAAGGTGCAGACGCCTCTCTAGTATTAGCGCTGGGGCTTGAAGGCATTCAGCACCATCCCAAAGCTTACACTAACCCTCTCACTACTACCATAATACCTAACACCGCAGAGGTACAAGGAAAATCCAGGTTACCATCAGAAGCAGACCGTCTAATGTGAAGGTCTGCTTTGGAGCGACTAGAGGCTGTTATTTTTAGGGTAGGAAGGGCCTAATAGCCATGGACCTTCCTGATAGTATGAGCCTGCAGCTGCTGACTTGACCTTGGCTGGTAATATTTAAAAAAATATATATATGTATGGGTGGGAGTCCACTTTTTTTTTTATTTATTTAATAAAAGCCTATTCACTAAATAAAAAAAAGGATTGTCTTTTAATTGTTTGTTCATAGGAAGTCAACTTCAAACCAGCAGCTGCAGGATAGCACGGTCCATAAATATTGCATCCTTCCCATGCTTTAAAAAAAACCAAAAAAAAAAACCAGCCCACAGTCTCCCAGAAGCGGATCGCCACAATAGAGGGTCAGCTTTTGACTGTTACCCAGCTTTTCCCAAGTACCCCTGCTGCATTGGATAATAGTAATAGGGTGTTACTGTTAACCTTAGGGTGACTAAAAACACAGCATGCAAAAACCAAACCCCGGCAGTAAAGAAGTAATCTGACAGACATCTCCCCTTACGAACACTGGAATAAAATGGTAAAAATAAACACACGGACAAGGCAAACCCCCCCCCCCCCCCCCCCCACTTTATTTAAATAAAGACTCCCCAACACCAGCCCTTATTGACCACTTTATTAAGGAAATGGATCCAATGCTGGTCCAATGTAGTCCAATAAATCCATCATAGTCCAACGAGGAAATCTGCAGAACAAACAAAGACTACAAAAAAACCATAACAATACTAAACTCCATTCCCTGCAGAGCATGCTTGCAGCTGACCTTCTGGGGTGCAAGGGACAGAGTTCAGACTGCACATTATGATTCTGAAGGATACAAGCCATAGTCGGAACACAATCTTCAGGGGATTAGTCCTAGGTTTCTCCCCACTTCCTTAGGAGACTGTGCCTCTAAGCTTTGGCCTGTACCCACTCTCCTGCTCCAACCAGTGAGTTATGTGGCCTAATGCTAAAAAAAAAAATAACCCCCTCCCACCCCCAACTATCACCGTATAATCTAACCCTCCAAACTCCACCTATTACCTCATGGGGAATTTGCACAGAGGTGGGGACAGGTGCGGAGGTTCTGGAAAAGTGTGAATTCATATATTTGTGTACAAATTCTGCAGGGACCAGTCATGGCCAGGAGAAGTCATCATGGCGATCTAAACTGGATGCATTAGAGACACAGAATGACTCCATGAAGAGGGCACCTGTGAGTCACTGAATGTAACTGTACTGTAATCACTTATGTCTGCATATAACTGGTATCTACCACTATATGGGTCATTGTATGGTGGTAATAGTGGTCCTTGCATACTGATCTCTTCAGTTTAGTGGTATGATTCAGTCATCATGTGGTGGTAACATGGTCATGTTCTGACAAAACAGATGGTTAAAAAAATGGAAGGGACACATGTCTTTGTTTGTTTTATAGGCTTTCAATAAATAAAATAAAAAAAAAAAACATTCCTATTTGATCAATAAACAATTAAAAGAAGACAAATGTGGGGCCCCTTTCTTTTTTCCATAAGAATCCAGCAGCTGCATTCTAATACTATCAGGATGGGAAGGTCCATAAATATTGTGCCCTTGCTATTGTGTCCATGCTTAAAAAAAAAAAAAAAAACATCCCACAGCCTCCTCAGAAGCAGATCACCAGGTTAGAGGAGGGGACGAGTCACGGTATCTTAAAGGGGTTGTCTCACTACATTGATTCCTCTTACCTCACTCCTGTTTTCTAGGTTTCACTTTGAATTCAGGGGCATGTTTACTGGCTTCTACTAGGCTGCAGTAGAAGCCAGGTCTGTAGCTATACCGACCAGTGCTGGCAGCTTATCAGGAGAGATTAAACAGGTCTGTTGCTATAGTGACCTGAGGAGCTGATGCAGCCCATACAAGAGGGAATTTCTAGAAATAGGGAGGACACTGTTAATGGACACATATTGCAAAGTAACTTGTTTTTGCAAGATCTTTAACATAAAAAGAAATCCTTGTAGCGAGACAACCCCTTTAAAACTTTATGGGTCATTGTATGGTGGTAATAGTGGTCCTTGCATACTGATCTCTTCAGTTTAGTGGTATGATTCAGTCATCATGTGGTGGTAACTTGGTCATGTTCTGGCAAAACAGATGGTAAAAAAAAAAAAAAAAAATGGAAGGGACACCATGTCTTTATTTTTTTGTTGAAAGCCTATAAAACAAACAAAAAAACATTCCTCTCTGATCAATAAACAAACAATTAAAAGACGACAATGTGGGGCCCTTTCCTCTTCATAAGAAGCCAGCAACTGCATTCTAATACTATCAGGATGGGAAGGTTCATAAATATTGTGCCCTTGCTATTGTGTCCATGCTAAAAAATACCATCCCGCAGCCGCCCCAGAAGCAGATCACCACAGTGGAGGACGGGACGAGTCACGGTATCTACCACTATATGGGTCATTGTATGGTGGTAATAGTGGTCCTTGCATACTGATCTCTTAAGTTTACAGTTCAGTGGTATGATTCAGTCATTATGTGGTGTCAACATGGTCCTGTTCTGGCACAACAATCGGGTCCTTATGTAGCTGTATTATTGATAAAGTTGGAGTTGGCAGTGATATTTGTTTTGTAACAGTATGAGGGTCCTATGTATTTGCTCTCTGTATTATTTAGTAACTTTATGGCTATTATTGAGAGATACTGGTAAATGTTCATGGTCAGGAAGAGGGGAATGTCAGCGGGGAGCAACCTTCTGTAGTTACACCCCTGTAAAAGTTAAAGGGGTTGTATCATTTCATTAAATGGTCTTCAGAATAAGGGGACAGTGAAAACAAACAACTTTGCAATTGGATGTCATTAGCAAAGCTGTCTTGTTCTCACAGTCTCCCTTATCTTCTGTTTCTGTAAAAAACTGTTCCCCAGTGCCGGTCAGATCCCTCCTCCTGTCCTCTCATTGGCTGACGGCTCTACTAATTTACATTCTGTCAGGCCCTCGGTTGATTCACGGGAGCTTGCATTCCTGTCTCTCACTCAGAGTAAGGGACCAGCAGAAATTTCACTCTGCATAGCCAGAAGAAACACAACAACACCGCAGGGCTTCTAAAATCAGAAAACAGCAGAAATGTGCCTCGATCCCCGCTTCTCTCACTCAGAGTAAGGGGCCGTAGCAATTTCACTCTGCACACCCAGCAGAAACACACTGCAGCTGATTCTACAATCAGAAAACAGCAAAATTGTGTCATGGTGCCTAACTCTCCTGCATAGAAGGGAGATCTGTGCCGTTCATAGGAACACTGGATTCAACTGTAACAAACCTCCAGCTGAGAGAGAGGAGAAGAGATCATAGAAAACTGTCTAGATTGAATGCAGGTATGTGGTATTTAAACAGCCGTTACAAAATAAGACTGCATAGGGAGAGGAACAGTGAAATGTGGACTCAGACAGAGGGGGAAGAGGGGGAGAACAGGGCTGGAGAGCCAGCATGAACAGTGAAAGGGGGATGATGTCATCACCCTTCAGTTAAGAAAAGAAACGCCCCTGGATTTGTAGAGCTGAGAAATTGAAAATACTTTGAAACACACGAACTGAAGAAGCGATACATCCCCTTTAACTTTCAGCATAACCCCTAGATGAGATTGCGGAGACGTGACCTCCACAGTACAGGAAGCAGCATTTAGACAAAAATAAAAATCTAAAAACAAAAAACAAAACACAGTTTAACACAAAAATGTAATTCAAACAATAGGTAATTTACTGATGAAACATTTCCTTCAAAGAAATAAATGGCAAATGTACATAGCCCTCCGCCTCCCCCCAACAAAAACACAAAGAAAAATGTAGTTGGCTTAGTTATTTATTAATATTATTCAGAAATGCGGTTCTGGCCAGTGTGATTAAATAGAAACGGCTAGTTCTATCAGTGATGGGGCAGCGCCCGGATCCCACACATTCTGGCAGGCTCACACACACACACACTATGTTTTTTTCCATAGTCAAAAAAATAAAACATGAGTGGAGAAAAAAAAACAGAAAAAAGAAAAACCTTGTAGCACCTAAAATCAGGTGTACAGTTTAAAAAAAAACAAAAAAAAAAAAAACAGTCTCCTCTTAACTAATACTATAGGGAAGTCACGAGAGCAGCTAAGATTATATAAATAATTGTTTCCTAAACCATTTTTGCTCTCATTTTCGGAGAGGAATAGGGGTGGAGAGGGACAAGATTAAAAAAAAAAAAAAATTCTAAAAAGGAAGCTCTCCTGGAGGAACAAGGAGGGATTTATTCTAAAGGAAGAAAAAATGTACAGATAACTGAATAAATATATGTTTGCAATGAATACAATCATGGGATTTATATAAAAAAAAAAAAAAAAAAAAAAGAGGAGGTGCACTTTATGGGTCAGGGGCAAGGGAACCCGATAAAGGCACTCCTAAATTTTAGGGTGTGCATATTTAAATAAATGGGGTCTTATTGCTAAAGACTGAAAAAACAGTAGTTTTGTTAAAAACCATTAACATAATATCTGCTCTCCGGCAAAGAGGGAAAAATAGCAAAAAAAAAAAAAAAAAAAAAATTTAAGAAGATACAAGTAAACCTTCCCCTGAAAAAAAACAGCCGTTCATTTTTGGAATGGAAAAAAAAAATATATATATAATATTCTCTCATTCGGCTAGTTTATCATACACACAAAGTCTCAAGTTTAAATTCTATTTTTTTTTTCCTTTTATACAAACAAAGTCTCCCCTTCCCTCCCACAAAAAAAAAAAAAAAAAAAAAAAATATATATATATATAATAACCTAACCCCTAAGCAACTGCATATATCAAAAAGTATCTAAACATTGATATCCACACAACAGAAAGAGGATTAAAAGAACATTATTTTATAAGGGAAAGTGAGGATTTAACTAGCAGGTGTAGTTTTTATTTAAAATTTTTTTTTTTCTCCTTTGCCAATCCATCGCTTCCACTTTCCTGAAATAGAAGCATGATTTACTAACTGGCGGGGATACTGGTCGACCGGGAGGATATGGTGGACAGATAAGGGGGGAAAGAAAAAGCGACTGTCCCAACTAGGCTTTCCTTTTTATTGTTGCAATGTTTCGTTTTTTTTTTGTCTTTTTTTTTTCTCTTTTTCAAAGCCAGTAGAGAGGGAAGCCACAGATACAGCCCAAAAAAAACAGGAAAAAAAAAAAAAAGTTTTGAACAATGCAGCATTTACCTAAACATGAGGTACAAACCAAACCTCATCAGAATTTTTTTTATTTTTTTTTTCATCCTCTATACCCTTTGACAAACTTGCGTCCAGTGAGAACCAAGAGGAAATTGTCTTACTGTGGAAACGTCCTTCAGATACTTTTCCCCCCCAAAAAAACAAAAAAAAAACTCTGCAGGGCATAAAAGTAATATTTTTTTTTTTCCATAGATTTATTTAAATAGAACTATATTTGTTGCATAAACAAAAAAAAATTGCTTTTGTTCTGACTGGATCTGTTCTGCCCCAGAATCAGAAGTGGACCTGATAAATGCAGCCATGAGAAATACCAATACCTAGATTTAAAAAAAAAAAAAAAGAATCCAGTTACATCTTCAAAAAACACACCTTGGAAAAAAAATCTGATGCCTTAGTAGAAGGAATTCTAGTTTATTTAAGGGAAATTAGACCTGAATGCAGAAGAAAAAAAAAAAGTATGTAATCTGGAGCGTGGCAAATTGCAGTATAAGACGTCATGCCAGTCTAAGATGAAAATTTGGAGGGGGTCAAGGGAAGGCGAGGGAGGAGGAGGGGGAATGAAGTGGCTTCCTTTTTTCCTGTGCGCTCCTCTTTCGAGAAGAAAGCACAACAGACACCTCATCTGCAGCGCACTACCAAGCTTTCCGTGTGTAGTAGAAAATGGCGTAGAAGGAAAAAGTGATGAGAGGGGATCATCCTTTCTCTCCGCTCCACGAAAGGACCATTCCGGGAAGAAGAAAAAAAAAGAAAAAAAAAAGAAAAAAAAAAAAAAAAGTCCTTTCTTGCTTTCTCTAAAGTTTGCTTTTTTTTATTTTTTGTTGTTGTCTTTATTCCTGTCATTGCTGAAGGTTGCATTCATTTTTTTCCACGTAGGGAAATGGGTGAGGGGGGCGGGAAGGAATCACCCCCTGGAAAGGTTTTCCCGTTGGCGGTCCACGCGGCCCTTGGATTTTTGCACGGCGGGGCCGGGGGGGTTCAAAAAGGGCTAAAGTCCCTCCTGCAAAAAGCATCAAAGTCACACTTTTAGACACCACTAAATTGGGGGCAAACAAAAAACATTTCCAAAAAGGGATAGTACATTTCTGGCGGAAAAATTTTTTCCCCGGGAAAAAATAAAAAAAAACATTTTGCATGCCATTAAATAATGGGGGACCACCCTGCAGCCGCGGACGTTTCTGTATGAGTGGGAAAGTTGCAGAAATTTGAGAACATGCCAGTTGGCATGGTGAATCACAACAGGCAATGGACTAATGCAAATCCAAGCTGCTCCCCACTTTTCAAAAGACACTTATTCAGGTGGAGAATTTAAAATATAACTTTTAATAATGCCTAGATAAAAAGTAGTAAAAGACTAACCAATATAAATAAAAAATAAACCATATAAAATGACAGCATCTAGCCCTAATATGTCCTACAACTATTGTACTAACCCTAACCTAACAAACATGGAGTACGCCCCGATAAGGGCGTTTCCTCTGGAACCTAATCCTTACTACAATAGCCCTAGAAATCTTTGGGACAGGGATTCCTAGGGCTATTGTAGTAGGGATTTGGTTCCAGACGGGAACGCCCTTACCGGGGCGTACCCCCGTGTTTGTTAGGTTAGTACAATACTTGTAGGACATATTAGGGCTAGATGCTGTCATTTTGTATGGTTTATTTTTTATTTATATTGGGTAGTCCTTTACTACTTTTTATCTCGGCATTATTGTTATATTTTAAATTCCCCATCTGATTAAGTGTCAGTTGGCACGGTGACCGGAAACTGTGCCAGATTTTTGGGGCTTGAAGGTGTATTCTTATCCCAGACAGGCTATGCCATAAACGTGAGACCCACGTATCATGAAAATGGGCTCACAAACGCTACCACGCAGAACAAAGAGGTGAGCGAGAGTACTTGGCTATCCATTAGGGTAAGTTCACACGGCTTATTTTGACGTGGTTTTCGGAGGATTTCCGCTCCCAAAACCTCGACCGAAACACGCTTCTTCAGAAGAGGTTTTAGAGGCGTTTCTCGGCGAGGTTTTGGATGAGGCTTTCACCCATACAAATTAAAGAGCCAGGACAAAAACCGTGCTGAAAACGCGCCAAAAATTGCATCTAAAACGTGCTTATAGAATTGACATGACACTTCTTTTTCAGTGCTTCCAAAGAAGCGTGTAAAAACCTTGTCGTGTGTGAACTATGACGAGGTTTCACATAGGAATCAATGAAATGAACGGGGGGCGTTTGGAAACATTTTGGACAAGGTTTTGGGCGAGGAAACGCTCCGAAAACCTCGTCCAAAACCAAATAAAAATAAGCCGTGTGAACATGGCCTTAAAATACATGGAGTGTGCCGCCCACGTGTGGCCACATCTCTGTTCCGCATGGAGGAGACTGGAGAGACATCTTCTCAAGATGAAGACTGTTCTTTTGTATGGGAGCCGAGTACACCTGATCGAGAGAGAACTGAACACAGTGCTGCGGATGTGCGGCCACCTCTCCGTGCTGCACAAAGGAGACTTGAGGCAAGTCCCCACCTGTGGGACTTACACCTATCTTGAAAATGGGCGACAGGCGCCTTCATGCAATCCATTTATAAGTCTCTCCATTCCGTTTTACGGGAGATTTGAGCGAGTGCACGGGGCTATGCTCAGAACGGCAATCAAAATTATCACTGCTGCGCATGCGCGGCCACCCATCCAGTCTACATAGAGGAGACTGGAAGCACATTCTCTCAAGATAGGTCTAAGTCAAACCCCTGGGACTTGGCACATACTTTTATACATACAGTTAAAACCAGAAGTTTATATGCACTTTAAAAAAAAAAAAGCCCCATCTGCAGGTTTTTCTCTCCGACATGAAATCAGAATAAACCTTCCCCGTTTTAGGTCAATTAGGAACCAAAATTATTTATATTTGCCAAATGCAGAATAATGAGAGGGGATATTTTAAGACATTTCTATTACTTTCTGCAAAGACAAAATTTTCCATACACTGGGATGACTCCGCCTTTACAATTTGGGACCGCCCATATGATGAGGTCAGGTCTTTGGAACCTTCTGTTTATCGGCAACATCTGAGTTAGAGACACAGCTGTGGATGTATTTTATAGCACACCAGAAACACACTGCTTCTGTGTGTAACATCATGGGAAAGTCTAAAGAAATCAGCCAAGATATCAGGAAGAGAATTGTGGACTTGCACAAGTCTGGATCATCCTTGGGTATAATTGTTTGCACAGATGAACGAGGCACCTTCAGGTATCTGGAAATTGCACCCAAGTACAACCGAGATGGGAATGTCTGGTCATCATACCGCTCAGGAAGAAGACTGGTTCTGTGTTTCAGAGATGAACGTGCTTTGGTCTGACACGTGCATATCAACCCAAAAACAAAAGCAAAAGACCTTATGAAGATGCTGGAGGAAGCTAGTAAGATTGTGTCATTATCCACAGTGAAACGAGTACTGTATCAACATGGGCTGAAAGGCAGGAAGAAGCCATTACTCCAAAACAAACAAATAAAGTCAGATTCATGTTTGCAAATGCACAGGAACAAAAACCTACATTTTTGGAGACATGTCCTGTGGTCTGATAAAACTAAAATTGAACTGTTTGGCCATAATCCCCATCATTATGTTTGCAAGAAAAAGGGAGAAGCTTGGAAGCCTAAGAACAGCATCCCAACTGTGAAACACGGGGATGGCAGCATCATTTGTGGGGGTTTTTTTGCTGCGGAGGGACTGGTTCACTTCACAAAACAGTTGGATCATGAGGAGAGAAGATTATGTGGAAATACTGAAGAACACCTCAAGACATCAGCCAGGAAGGTAAAGCTTGATATGGAAATAGGTCTTCCAAATGGACAATGACCCGATGCTACTGCCTAACTGGTTACAAAGTGGCTTAAGGAGAACCAAGTCCATGTCTTGGAGCGGCCATCGCAAATCCCTGATCTCAGTCCCATTGAAAACGTATAGGCAGGGCTGAAAAGGCCGATGCGAGCAAGGTGACCTCCAAACATGGCTCAGTTACACCAGTTCTGTCAGGAGGAAGGGGCCAAAATTCCTACCCACTATTGTGAGAAGCTTGTGGAAGGATCCAAAACGTTTGACCCAAGACCTACAGTTTAAGGGCAAAGCTGCCAATTACTAATGAAATGGCGGAAACTTCTGACTTTGCAGAAAGTAATAAAAATTCTCTCATTCTGCATTTGGCAAATAGAAATAATTTTGGTTCCTAATTGACCTAAAACGGGAAGGTTTATTCTGATTTCATGTCAGATACAGAGAAGAACACGAAGATGGGACTATTATATATACACTATATATTATATATATATATATATTATATAATATATATATATATATATATATATATATATTATATATGATAGAAACTCCTGAATTCAGCTGTATGTCATATGTCTAAGATTGGAACAGCCCTTTAAATAGCAGAAATAAGCTTTCAGCATTAATTCCCTGTAGCACAGTCTAAACATTTATTGCAAACTTCAAAAAAAAAAGAAAAAATCGGACCAAATTTACAAAATGTATTAATTCCTAATAAGAAGCTTGAAGTGCGATGATATTTTATAGCTCTGGAATCTCTTTAGAAATAAGAAATACGCTTTATAGCATAAGGAGTTACCATATAGTGACTTTTTATTGCACTTTTCCTTGCTATGAAATTAGAACATACAGAATATAGCCTGGAAACCTCATCATCAACCAGGAGGATAAGTAACAGCACAGTCTACAGCATATTCCATCCAAGATGTCCGCAGAGCAGAGCGGCTGGAGGACAGCTATACTTTGCTGGTGCGGAGAAGTGCGGCACAAAGCAAATATAACACAGATTCAGATCAATTACACTTGAGTCACGTGGTGGCCGCATGAACTGATAATGATGTCACCTGTAGCTAGAAACTTATAGGAAGAAACTTGGACATTTCAAGTTAAAAGAGTCTTTCCAATTCTGATCGGACATCCTGCATAGAGAGCTGCTAGTGTCCCCTGCATCGGTGACGTACAATGGCCGAAGCAAACCATGCACGGGTGCAGGAGCAGCGCACATGCAGCAGATCGGAACTGGAGGGACTCTATAGATGAAAGATGGATCACAGATTATTTACCTGCCTCCATCTGCACAATTAAAAGAAGTGTTACCACCATGCATTTTCATAGCAAATCTATAGGATAGGCCATAAAAGTCTGATAGGTGCAGGTCCCACACCTACCTTGGTGCAGCTCACCTCCCTCTCCCTGAAGTTTTGGCTCTGGAGAGCTGGCCGAACATTTCTCCATTTTATTCTATAGGAGTTCTGAGTTCAGCCAAACACACTGCTTCCCTGTACTGGGAATGCCCATAGAACACAATGTGAGAGTTGACCGCGCGCATGCGCACAATTCTCCATTTCTATAGGAGTTCTGAGTTCAGCCAAACAAACTGCTTCCCTGTACTCACAACTCCCATAGAACACAAAAGGAGAATTGACCGCGCATGCGCACAATTATCCATATAGTTCTATAGGAGTTCAAAGTTCAGCTAAACACACTGCTCATCTGTACTTAGAACTCCTACAGAGCACAATGGGAGAGTTGACAGAGCATGCGCGACGGGTTCTCTATTCCGAGCCAAAACTTTTGGAGTCCCGTAGGTGAAACCCACATCTACACCTATTACACATTGATGGCATACCCTACCGAAATGCCATCAAAGTGCATGGTGGGAACTACCCCTTTATGAAAAAAAATAGCTCTATAAAACTTAAAAGCTGCATGACATATTCAGGTAAAATTGTTGCAGCAACAAAATTACCCATATTGCTTACCCCTGTGCATCTCCACTGATTGTTTCTTTGATTGTTGTGTCGCTATGACTCTCTGACTAGAAGTTTGTCCTATAGAAAACAATTATACCCGTGTGATGTAGTGACATACTGCAATACCCAAGGGGGAAAATACAGACGAATAAAACTGCTTCATCATAAAGAGAGAAAACTGCACCAGCATGCGGGGTCTGTTACCGCCCACATCACCTACAGCTCGCTTCAAGAAAGAAGACATTTGCAATGCAATATATAGAGTGGGACGTACAGGTAGATGCACAAATATACAGTAGATTTTGAACGACTACATAGTAGTCCTGCAATTCTGCATCTCCGGTGTCGTTACAAAACAATCTGCTGGTACGGCCCATTATCAGGGAACGAGTGTAACCTCACTGGAAAGGCAACACTGGGCACATGGTCAGAGCAGGTAATGGAGTAGACATTCCCCCTTGACGTTAAAGGGTGTTTTCCCACTATGCACTTTGATGGCAAACTGATAGCATACACCACTAAAGTCTGATCTCGGGAACGGGCCCCCAGAAAGTCTAAGCTTAGAATGGAGGGTCGTCCATTCTGTTCTATGGGATTCCCAGAAGGAGCTGTGTCTCTCCATTCGTGTCTATGGGATCCCAGACAGGGTACGCTGTGTTCTCCATCGTTCTATGGTACGTTCCCTAAGGGAGCGCTTTCTTCTTCATGGGAGTTCCATACAGGGGACGCTGTTTCTCCATTCTGTTCTATGAGTTCCCAGTAAGGGAGCACTGTGTTCTCCATTCTGTTCTATGGGAGTTCCCAGTACAGGGGAGCGCTGTGTTCTCCATTCTGTTCTATGGGAGTTCCCAGTACAGGGGAGCGCTGTGTTCTGCATTCTGTTCTATGGGAGTTCCCAGTACAGGGGAGCGCTGTGTTCTCCATTCTGTTCTATGGGAGTTCCCAGTACAGGGGAGCGCTGTGTTCTCCATTCTGTTCTATGGGAGTTCCCAGTACAGGGGAGCGCTGTGTTCTGCATTCTGTTCTATGGGAGTTCCCATTACAGGGGAGCGCTGTGTTCTCTCCATTCTGTTCTATGGGAGTTCCCAGCAAAGGGGAGCGCTGTGTTCTCATCTCTTTCCTGAGTTCTTTTGGAGTTCCCAGTACAGGGGTGGGGGCTGTGTTCTCTCCATTCCGTTCTATGGGAGTTCCCAGTACAGGGGAGCGCTGTGTTCTCTCCATTCTGTTCTGGGAACTCCCATAGACCACAATGGAGAGCTGTGAACGATCAGGTCTCTGTCCTGTGAGGTCACTTTTGTGGGCTGTTACCGAGAAAGATGGTAGAGGTCCCAGAGGTAAATCTGCACCTATCACACTATCCTATCTACGTATGCCAAAGTGCAAGATGGGAACATCGCTTTAATCAAAACCTGTCAAAAGTGACAAAAACCCACATTCAGTTACCTGTACTGGCCATGTATATCCAATTCTGGTAAATTCTAGTGCATCCCAAAAAGTTAGAATTTCACTGAAAGTCAAAACTTAAGTCAAATAGAGGAACCCATGTATTTTATAGACTCATTACAGTCTAAATTACAAGGTTTAACTCCTTAACGACCGCCCACTGACTTTTGGCGTCAGCTGGTGCGGGTCGTTCGTCTGCACCAACGTCCGTTGGCGTCGCTGCAGACATCGGAGTTTGCGGCGCCGCAGCTGCGCTGGGATCGAGGCAGTACTATACAGCCCCGATCCCAGAGCATCCTCTGCTAGCACCGGGGTGTGGAGGAAACCTCCTCTCCCCGGTGCTTTTAACCCTTTGATTGCGGCGGTGCGTTACCGCAGCGCAATCAAAGGGTTTCCCCTGCTCTGTCGGGTGATCGGAACACCCGGTGACCCGACAGAGCCCAGGGAATGGCTGCACATTCAATCCTGGAGACCTAGAGTAGCTCCAGGGTTGTTTGTGTAAGAAGCCAGCGATCAGGACAGACTGTGTGGTGTCCAGATCACTGCCTGTGTCAAAGTGACACAGATTAGAATGTATTAGCATATAAGAATAAGTGTAAAAAAAAAGTGTAAATTTTTTTTTTTTTTTTTTTAAAAATAATGTATAACAGTTCTCCCTTCATGGGATTTTTTTTTAATAAAAAAAAAAAACAAAAAAAATGAAAAGTGTAAAAAAAGAATAAAAAAATAAATAAAAATATTTATAAAAAATAATTGTGCATAAATTACACACAAAAAACCCTACACATACTAGGTATCCACACGACTGTAATAACTTGTTAGATTAATTCTACAGGTTATTACGTGTGAAATATGAACAGTGTAAAAAACAAAAAAAAATGTTTTAAAAAATTAAAAAAAAAATCTGCAATTATTTATAAGTGAACTTAAACTATTCCTCCATAAAGTACAACTCGTCTCAAATAAAAAGAGGCCTCATCCCAAAAATAAAAAAGTTACAACTGTTGAAACGCAAGGAGGCAAAAACAAAAAAAAAACCTTCTGGTCATTAACTACTTTTCAGGCGGTCGACTTAAGGGGTTAAAGGGCTTCTCCAGGACTATCTTTGTCAATGATCTCCTAATATTTTTGAGATGCACTAGTATATGATGCGTTTCTATGTATTAGAAGGTGAATTATCTACAAATAGTATATAGGAAGGAAAATGGAGAGGATACAAAAAAATCATTGATGGCCTCCACCTGTCTCTGGGCTACTAGACTGCTGGGAAGGGCTCCCGAGGGCACGTACCTGCATTGATGGGGGATTTCTTCCAGTTTCCAGGTGCCAGGTTAGCTTTGTTCATAGAACGTTCTCCAGGTTTTACCGATCGGTTGGCAAGGGTGCCCGCATTAGGCAGCTTGGTCGTAGGTGGGAACGTATGCAGCACGCCTCGGGTGGTCCCTGATAATCCACGGGATATTGGTGTGGGGCTCTACAACAGGAACAGTACAGGAGGCAGATTAAAAGGCTATTTTGATCTTCAATACCTATGACATATTCCCAAAATAGGTCATGAACCCCTGAAGGGTATGAATCCCACCTATCTCCAGAACAGAACCTCTGTCCCACCTGGTGAGGAAGCTCCTGGCCTCCATATCCAAGCAGTGGATATAAAGTAACAGAGGTCAAACAAAGACCCAGGTCCATCAAGTCCAAGCTATAACCCTGCAGTGTTGATCCAGAGGAAGACCAGAATTCCTAGGAGGCGAACGCCAATGTTACCATACCCGACTCCAAATCTGGCATCAAAACAATCCCTGGATCAACGTCTTGCATCCAGAATCCAGTCCCTGTAGCCAATATTATATTTTTCTAGAATGGCATCCAAGTCCCTCTTGAATTTGGTCGAGGATTCCACCATCACAACCTCTTGTGGTCCCACGTTCCAGTGTCACTGCTCTTACAGTAAAGAAAGCTCGCCAGTGATGGTAAAAACCTCTTTCCTCAAGACATAGGGGATGCCCCTTGTTATTGTTACAGCCAAAGAGGTCTACTAATCAATTTGGTCGCTTGATCTGCACCCCCTCCAGCTCAACCATGTTGTTCTTCTACACTGGTGCCCAAAATGGTATACAATATTCTATACGTGGACTCAGCAGTGAATAATACAAATCCAAATTATAGAACCCTATATATCAGAGCTCAGCTCCTCTCCTCTATCATATAACCCTATATATCACAGAGCTCAGCTCCTCTCCCTCTATCATATAACCCTATATATCACAGAGCTCAGCTTCTCTCCCTCTATCATATAACCCTATATATCACAGAGCTCAGCTCCCCTATCATATAACCCTATATATCACAGAGCTCAGCTCCTCTCCTCTATCCTATAACCCTATATATCACAGAGCTCAGCTCCTCTCCTCCTATCATATAACCCTATATATCACAGAGCTCAGCTCCTCTCCTCCTATCATATAACCCTATATATCACAGAGCTCAGTCTCTCCTCCTATCATATAACCCTATATATCAGAGCTCAGCTCCTCTCCTCCTATCATATAACCCTATATATCACAGAGCTCAGCTTCTCCATCATATAACCCTATATATCACAGAGCTCAGCTCCTCTCCTCTATCCTATAACCTTATATATCACAGAGCTCAGCTCCTCTCCTATCCTATAACCTTATATATCAGAGCTCAGCTTCTCTCCCTCTATCAAATAACCCTATATATCACAGAGCTCAGCTCATCTCCTCTATCCTATAACCTTATATATCACAGAGCTCAGCTCCTCTCCTCTATCCTATAACCTTATATATCACAGAGTTCAGCTCATCTCCTCTATCCTATAACCTTATATATCACAGAGCTCAGCTCCTCTCCTCTATCCTATAACCTTATATATCACAAAGCTCAGCTCCTCTCTCCTATAACCCTATATATCCCTCTGCTCAGCTCCTCTCCTCTCTCATATAACCCTATATATCACAGAGCTCAGCTCCTCTCCTCTATCATATAACCCTATATATCAGAGCTCAGCTCCTCTCCCTCTATCATATAACCCTATATATCACAGAGCTCAGCTTCTCTCCCTCTATCATATAACCCCATATATCACATCGTGCTCTCAGAAAGAATAGACCACCTGACAATTGGACAGAACATCTCCTTTCCCCTCTGCCACCTCCTGGGGGCGCTCCGCTCACCTGTTTCAGAGAGTGGTGTTGCACAGAATGTTCTGACTTGATCTGCGCGGGGGACGAGCTCTGCAGTATTCGCTGCTCTATCTCCTGCTCTTGTTGCAAAGCTTTGACAAAGGCGGCCTTCAGTCGGTTGGTGTGCTCAGCCTTCAGGGCCTTCTTTTGGTTAGAAGTCATGCAAACGTCGCACATGATGGTCCCGTTCTTCTCCTGCCTCCAGCGGCTGGTGAAGTCAGTCTTGCATTGGGCACAACTATAAGGCTCATGAGATGCAGCGGGTGGCACAATTTTACCTGGAAGGAGGACGGTTGTTATCAGTAAAGGGCGATATAAATCCAGAAATGGAAAGTGCAGCTATCAGACACCAGCATCTATTGCACATTGATGACATACTCTATCGAAATGCCATCTAAGTGCATGGTGGGAACGACCCCTTTAAGAAAAAAAAATAGCTCTATGAAAAAGGTACTTAAATGCTGCAGATGTTACTTCTAGCGGTAATCAAAAAAAAAAAAAAAGAAGACTATATTAAAGGGGTTGCCCCATCTCGCTAAGTAGCCTCTGCGACTGGCTCGTATCCCACTCCTGAGGGCGAGGCGATGGCCGCACATGCCCAGTTCTTCCAATTAAGGTCTATGAGAATTTCTTAAGCAGCGAAGCAAATGTAGGATTCCTGTAGAAATAAATGGGAACTGCAGATATTTATCTATGGGGCCGGTTTTTAGCCGTTCTCTCCATCCATTCCTATAAGATTTTCCAATATAGCGGAGCGAGTGTGGAAATTCCATCGAAATACATGGGAAGAACTGCGCAAGTGCGGTCATCTTCCTGTTCTGTGGACTGCTTGTAGTTCACTATGAGCCATCCACAGGGAATGCGGAGATACACACGCAATACTTCCCATCCATTCCTATAGGATTTCCTAATACAGTTGATCAAGTGTGAAAATTCGAAAGAAATGAATGGGGAGAACTGCAAAAGCGTGGTAACCCTCCCGTTCTCTGTGGACGGCTTGTAGTTCGCTATGAGCCAGCCACAGGGAGTGGGGCGATACACACATTACTTCCCATCCATACCTGTAAGATTTGCTAACATAGCCGAGCAAGTGTCGAAATCCTATAGAAATGAATGGGTAAAACTGCGCAAGCGCAGCCATCTCCCCGCTCTAGGTGGACAGCTTGTCGTTCGCTATGAGAAATCTACAGAGAACAGGGAGATGCATATGTATTACTTTCCATCCATTCCTATAATATTTCCTAAAATAGCCGAGCAAGTGTGGAAATCTTATAGAAATTAACGGGGAGAACTGAGCCAGCGCGGCCATCTCCCTGTCACTGCTCACTATGACCATGGCTGCAGAGCCCACATAGCAAGAAAAGAGTACAGAGCTCAGCTGCTTCTAGTGGCGATAAATTGGGACAACCCTTTTAATCCTATTTTTAGAATGGCCCCTCAATGCACTCCATGAAGTCTATAGAGCTGTACTAACAAAAAATAAAAAAAAAAGTACAGAGCTCAGCTGCTTCTAGTGGCGATAAATTGGGACAACCCTTTTAGATCCCTATTCACAGGAACTGGATCCCACAGTCACATACACAGATTCCTGAGCATGGTCCCCATACTCCCCTACGAGCTCCCCCAAAACGCGGCGGCGCACCGAGCGCCCCCAAAAACCGCGGCACCGAGCCCCCCCCCCCCGAGCCCCCAAAAGCGGCGCGCACGAGTGCCCCAAAAAGCGCGGCGGGCCCGAGCTGCCCCAAAAAGCGCGGCGGCGCACGAGCTGCCCCCAAAAAGCGGCGGCGCACCGAGCTGCCCCCAAAACGCGGCGGGACCGAGTGCCCCCAAAAGGCGGCGGCGCACCGAGCTGCCCCCAAAAAGCGCGCGCGACCGGCTGCCCCAAAGCGCGGCGGCGCACCGAGCGCCCCCAAAACGCGCGGCACGACTGCCCAAAAGCGCGCGCGCACCGAGCTGCCCCCAAAAAGCCGGCGGCGCACGATCTGCCCCCAAAAACGCGGCGGCGCACCGAGCTGCCCCCAAAAAGCTCGGCGCGCACCAGAGCTGCCCCCAAAAAGCGCGGCGGCGCACCGAGCTGCCCCCAAAAAGCGCGGCGGCGCACCGAGCTGCCCCCAAAAAGCGCGGCGGCGCACCGAGCTGCCCCCAAAAAGCGCGGCGGCGCACCGAGCTGCCCCCAAAAAGCGCGCGGCGGCGCACCGAGCTGCCCCCAAAAAGCGCGGCGGCGCACCGAGCTGCCCCCAAAAAGCGCGGCGGCGCACCGAGCTGCCCCCAAAAAGCGCGGCGGCGCACCGAGCTGCCCCCAAAAAGCGCGGCGGCGCACCGAGCTGCCCCCAAAAAGCGCGGCGGCGCACCGAGCTGCCCCCAAAAAGCGCGGCGGCGCACCGAGCTGCCCCCAAAAAGCGCGGCGGCGCACCGAGCTGCCCCCAAAAAAGCGCGGCGGCGCTCCGAGCTGCCCCCCCAAAAAGCGCGGCGGCGCACCGAGCTGCCCCCAAAAAGCGCGGCGGCGCACCGAGCTGCCCCCAAAAAGCGCGGCGGCGCACCGAGCTGCCCCCAAAAAGCGCGGCGGCGCACCGAGCTGCCCCCAAAAACCGCGGCGGCGCACCGAGCTGCCCCCAAAAAGCGCGTCGGCGCACCGAGCTGCCCCCAAAAACCGCGGCGGAGCACCGAGCTGCCCACCCCGGCGCGCGACCGAGTGCCCCCGCGCGGCGGCGCACCGAGGTGCCCCCGCGGCGGCGGCGCACCGAGGTCCCCCCGCGGCGGCGCACCGAGGTGCCCCCAAAAACCGCGGCGGAGCACCGAGGTGCCCCCAAAAACCGCGGCGGAGCACCGAGGTGCCCCCAAAAACCGCGGCGGCGCACCGAGCTCAGTTGCATCTACTGCCAATAAACTGGGACAAGTCCTTTAGTTCTCTATTCAAAGGACACTGGGATCCCCACCAGTCAAACAGGGTTCCTGAGCAGTGACCCCTCATATGTCACGTCGCTCCATTAATTGCTGTAAACAAAGTACAGAGCTCAGATGTTTCCAGCCAAGCAGAACATAGGAAGAAAAGCGGCCTTCAGACTTTTTCCCTTGGGGTCCCCAAGGTTCTGCAACCTCCCCCCGCCTACTAGATAGTGAACCATTTTTGGCGCACTCGGGAGGAAGTTCAGCTCTGGAGCAGGGGGTTTGGGTGGTGGGATCTCCAACAAGGTTTTCTCCAACTGCTTACGAAGGGCGAGCTTGGCCGCCGCTTGCCGGCTGGCAGGCGACTCATTAGCATTACCTAAGAGGCTGGACGCATTGCCGGTTCCTCCAGCTGAGCCCTTCAATGAAGTTGGGGAGGCCTTAAAGAAACGACAGACGGCTATTAACCAACAGCACAAAGGCGGCAATAGGTTTGCAATTTACAACACGTATAAATGGAAGCAAAGTATTCCAGACGTATTAAAAGGGCCCCGCTCCCTCCAAAAAATTATTTTGTCCGCATATTGGCAAGCAAAAAGTGTGACTACTGTATCCAATAAAAATTGGGTGATTATTTAATAGAAAACAATCTTTTTAAAGTTCCCCAAATGCATGACGTCCTAAATGGTCTCTCTGACTTACCCTCTGAGACCTCAAATAGCAGCAGTAGGGATCGCTTGACATTAAGGCGACTATTTGTGTTATAAGCGGGATCTGATCAGTGTGAAGAAAGCTGGGAAGCCTCCAGTGCAGAAATAGATGAACCCATTATCCTGTCATGCATTGCTCGTCAATGTCCTGCTAGTCTAGTCTTATCTTTATCTCGACCTGTCCAGAGAACAATAGAATGATAATTCTGCCGTTACCTACTATTTGTAATGAGCCCACCCTGCACATCCACTCTCCCCTCACAGCAGCAGCAAATTGAGATTAGTCCTGCTGATTCCATCCTTTCATGTATTGCTCGTCTTTAGCTCAGCCTGTCCAGAGAACATTAAAGTGAGCATTCTGTCATTGCCTACTATTTGTAAGAGTTTCTCAGATAGCTCCCCCCAAAACCCCCAAAAAAAGCAAATTAAAACCACTCTGGGGTTAATTCCTTTTGTCAGCGCTTCACCCTTTTTGCAGTTTCATTTTTTTCTACCCCTCCCCAAAGAAACTTTTATAGCAATCATTATGTCATTGCCTACTATCTGCCCGGTTTTCTGACCTTATGGGCAGCACAATATGTAAATCAAAGTTACAAAAAAAACAAAACACAAAAAATACAATATTAATAAAATCAATACTAACTGCTCAAACCACATCTTTTAGCCCCATCCCGGCAATGCTTAAACTTTATAATCATATTTTAATACCTATCGCGATCCCTCCCTATCTCTATCGAGATCCCTCCATCTAGATATCCCTCCCTCTCTATACGGTATATAGGATTATAAAGTTTTAGGGTTGTCGGGATGGGACTAAAATATGTTTGTGCCGTTTTTATTTTTTGTTTAAGTTTATTTTTGAGATGTGTGTGTATATAAAATAAAAACCCACAGCACCCCAAATTGATTAAGGCCCGTTCACACGGTTTTTTCGCCGCGTATTTGCCGACAGATTGACGATGCAACCCGTCGGCAAATCGTCGAAAAAAGTCAACCATTTTCTATTGATTTTAATAGAAAATAGGCTGTCGTTCACAGACGCTAGTTCCCTGCCGGATTGCCCCGCGGATTGACGACGGCAATCCGGACGGAAAAAAAAAATTTACATGTATTTTTTCCCGGGCGGGTTCAACATACAAAAGATTGGAGATGGTGAAACCCCGGGAAATCAGTTACAAATACGTGCCACCTTTGTGGCATTTTGCAACTGATTTTCAAATGATTTTCAGAACGTATTTACATCGGAAATCGTTTAAATACGTTCTGAAATAAAACCGGTGAACGAGGCCTAAAAGTGAAAAAAAAACGGTGCTTTTTTCACCCTACAGAAACGTTTCAACTCCCCAAAGGAGTCTTTTTTTAAGCCTTGAAAAAGACTCCATTGTGGAGTTGAAACGTTGTGATGGGTGAATAAAGCACGATTTTTTTCCTTTTAAAATCAAATTTGGAGTGCTTGGATTTTTTTATTTTGTTGTTTTTGGTTTTTTGGTCGAAACCTTTCTGCGGCACCCCTTTTTTCTTGGTGTTTGAGTGCAGCATCAATTTTTTTCAATTTATATATACACACACACAACATTTTTATATTATATTTATTATATATATATATTATATAATATATAATTTTATATATTAATATATATTTAAAATATATACAGTCCCTATTACATCATCCCCTAGTTACAAAAGGGACTTATGGGGCGTGGGTGCATTCAACATGGGTACGCCCCTGATAACCAAGTGCCCGAAAACCACACTGCACAGAAATACAAAAGTTTTGGTGAAATTTCTAAAAAAAGGGCAAGACAGCAAAACAATGTAAAAAACCCCTTCCCCGCATATCCAAAAAAAAAAAAAAAAAAGGGAAATTGCATTTAATAAATTACCTGTTCCGACTTACAACAATCTAACTTAAGAACAAACCCCATCCCTAACCCGTATGTGTGTGTGTGGTGTTTATATATATAATAATAAAAAAAAATAATGGGGAAAATAACAGTTACAAAAAAAATTAATTTTGGCGCCACTTTTTGCTGTTAAAATTAGGGTTAAAAGGAGGGTGATCGGTCAGGGTGGGTTTTAAAAAAAAAATGACTTTCTCGTTCTCTATTTATCACCGGGGGGGTGGGGGGAGCAAAGCCGCTTCCATTCCGCTTTTCCCAAACCCGTGGGATGTTGACCAGCAAGTTCGTATTCGCCACATTGGCCACGCGGATGAGTCCCTGCTGGATGATCTTCTGCCCTTGCATCTGCACGCTGGGCACCGATGCTCGGGGAGCCAGTAGTAATGGAGGGGGGCCACTGCCCGGATGTTGCCTGATACTGTGCATCTGCTGGGGAGACACAGAAATGGGCTGATGGGTGGGAGGGAGGGGGGAAAAACAAAAAAGGAAAGACAGTGGGAAAAACCATGAGAGAAGGAAAGATAAAATGAAAAAAAGGAGCAAACAGACCAGGGAAGCAAGAAAGAAATAAACATCTCTAATACAAATACATGAAAGGCCATGTTCACGGCTTAAAATGGGCCGTAATTCGGTCTGAAATTACGTGACGAAGAGCGCAAATTACGGGCTGAAAACGGCCCATTCATTACGGTAATCCAATTTGTTCTCATAGAGAACTATGGATTACGTCTCCTCCCCGCCCGGCGAAGCCGCCGCGGGGGGAGATAAGTGACATGTCATTTACTAGTGGCATATACGCGCCGCTAGCAGTGATTGTCTATGGGCCGGCCCCCCACTCCCTCCCCGCCCCCACGGTGTAATTGCGGGACGTAATAACGTCCCGCAGTTAAACCGTGTGAACCTAGCCTTAAAGGTTACTGGACAGATGACCGAAATCTGTGAAAGATTAAAGTGGCGTTCCTATCATGTGAATACACAAGGAGGGTAAAACCTGCACAAAATGCTTCAAGATTGTCCCTCATAACATACAACAGACACTTATGGTATACAAGCAATGCTCATTTAAGAGTCACAAATATATAAAATAACCCAGAAAGAAATTCTACAATAAATCACCATCGTGGGAAAAAAAGTAGAACAAATAAGATGGTCCTAAAAATAATATTGGGGACCCAAGTGCCAGGTTAAAGCGCAAGGGCAGCACAAGCCAGTGTCAGACCTGCTGTTTCCAGCGCTATGTCCCTTATTCTGGAAGATGCTGGAGTTATCGTGTATTTAATTCTCAAATCTGCATTTTTCAGCCAGAAAACAATCTGTCAGGTTTTTTTTTTCATACCCCGCCCACCTGAAGCTAGCCCTGCCCACCTCAATTGATAAACCTATTACTTTGAATAGGTAGAAACATGTGAATAACTGTTAGTGGGCGGGGCTAGCCTTTGGTGGGCGGGGCTAGAGATTTGATGGGTAAATGCTCTAAAACTGCTGCATCTTCCAGAATAAGGGACACAGCGCTGGGAACAGCAGGTCTGACACTGGCTTGTGCGGGGGGG
>JAODAL010039552.1:0-37882 GCA_025379985.1 Phyllomedusa bahiana | reverse complement strand
CACCTGCTGACAGTTTCTCCACTGCCACCAACCTCTTTCCAGGTACTTGTTTCCCACCCACAGAAGTCATTGTGCCACTGCCTGACCTCAGGCTTGCGGCTGTGGCGCTGCCGTGACCTCCACACTGTGTCTTTGTGCCACTGTCTGACCTCATGCTGCGCTGGGCTGCTGCCGTGACCTCCACACTGTGTCATTGCCCACTCTGTGGCCTACTCCGTTTTTGCCACCTCCAGAATTGATTGTGCCACTCTGACCTCATGCTGCTCCCTGTGGCTGCTGCCGGACCTCCACACGTGTCCATTGTCCCACCTGTGGCCTACCCCTGTTTTTGCCACCTCCAGAATGTATTGTCCACGGGGCCTACCTCATGCTGCTGCTGTGTCTGCTGCCTGACCTTCACACTGTGTCATTGTGCCACTTCCGACCTCATGCTGCTGCTGTGGCTGCTGCCGTGACCTCCACACTGTGTCTTTGGGTCCACTCTGTGGCCTACTCCTGTTTTTTTGCCACCTCCAGAATGTCATTGTGCCACTGCCTGACCTCATGCTGCTGCTGTGGCTGTTTGCCGTGACCTCCACACTGTGTCTTTGTGCCACTGTCGGGCCTCATGCTCCTGCTGTGGCTGTTTGCCGTGACCTCCACACTGTGTAAATTTTTGCCACTGCCCTGACCTAATTCGCTGCTTGGCTGCTGCCGTGACCTCCACACTGGTCATTGTCCCACCTGTGGCCTACTCCATTTTTGCCCCCTCCAGAATTCCATTGTGCCACTGGCCTGCCTCATGCTGCTGCTGTGGCGCTGCCGTGACCTCCACACTGGTCCATTGTGCCACTGTCTGACCTCATGCTGCGCTGTGGCTGCTCCGTGACCTCCACACTGTGTTTCCCATTGGTGGCCCCCACTTGCCCCTGGACCTCATGCTGCTGCTGGGGCTGCTGCCGTGACCTCCACCTGTGTCATTGTCCCACCTGGGGCTACTCCTGTTTTGCCACCTCCAGAATGTCATTGCACTGCCTACCTCATGCTGCTGTTGTGGCGCTCCCGTGACCTCCACACTGTGTCATTGTCCACTGTCTGACCTCATGCGCTGCTGTGGGCTGCTGCCGGGGACATCCACATTTTGTGTCAATTGTGCCACTGTCCTAAACCCTCAGGGCTGCTGCTGGCTGCGCCGTGACTCCACACGTGTCATTTTTCCCACCTGTGGCCTACTCCTGTTTTTGCCACCTCCAGAATGTCATTGTGCCACTGCCTGACCTCATGCTGCTGCTGTGGCTCTGCCGTGACCTCCACACTGTGTGTCCATTGTGCCACTGCCTGACCTCATGCTGGCTGCTGTGGCTGCTGCCGTGACCTCCACACTGTGTCATTATGCCACTGTCTGACCTCATCTGCTGCTGTGGCTGCTGCCGTGACCTCCACACTGTGTCATTGTGCCACTGTCTGACCTCATGCTGATAATGAGGCGTCTGCCTTGACCTCCACACTGAGACATTGTCCCACTCTGGGCCCTACGCCTGTTATTGCCACCTCCAAATGCTTTGTGCCACGCCTGCCCTCATGCTCGGGGCTGCTGCCTTTGACCTCCACACTCTTCATTGTGCCACTGTTTGACCTCATGCTGCGCTGTGGCTGCTGCCAGACCCCCCCACTGTCTTTGTGCCACTGTCTGACCTCATGCTGCTGCGTGTGATGCCGGACCTACCCCGTCATTGTGCCACTGTCTGACCTCATCTGATACTCCGGTGTGGCATTTCTTTGCTAAGACCCCGGGAGGAGCCAAAGGGGTAAGTAGAATTTTAAGCAAAATGAAGCGGGCCAGGAGCTAATGTTGGCACCACAGCCCTGGGCAACACAGCGCACACCATCCGGGGGGCCTGGGAGAAACGTGGCTCAGATTGGTGGTCCCCCTGCCCCCCGCACAAAACAACAGCAGCCCGTGCCCATGGCACGCATGCCATTGCAGCCATCAAGGGTCCACCACCCCTGCAGAAGGGACTTTTTCTTGACACATCTCCCCTCCGATGCCCTCTCCTCGCTACTCATGGCGCCAGCATTTCAGCGAGGGGGGATTGCAAAAGACAACAGTATGCGTCCAACCATCCAAGGGGGCAGCAGCTGCCGGCTCCTGTCCAAATTGTTTGGAACACAGTCCCTCCCTTTTTCCAAATGGTGGGCCTGCACCATTCAGAGAACTAATGGCTTGTGCCGAGCCCAGAGGAAGTTCCAAGCCGTAATTCTTTTCCAAAAAAGGGAGTACCCGCACTTCAAAATATGTAGAGCAGAAGAGGGTAGTCCTTAAACTTATCGGTTTTTTCCCCGGTGCACGGCAGACGACATCTGGGGCTGTAACACTCAGGGGCCCGTACATGTCCTTTACGGCCCACTGGGGGAAAGTGCTTCCGGCCCGGCACACCACAACTTGGACAGAGGGCATTTTCTCCCCACGTTTTTCAAACTCTGCTCCTGCGCCAAGCCCCTTCCCCTCCTCCCCACCAAAACCATCTCAGCCTCCACAAGTTGCTCCCATACCACATGTGTGGGGACAGCGGGGTCACGCATTCACACCTGGCTTCCTCGGCGAACGAAGCACACAGGGGGGGAACGCTCCGCGTCATGGAGCAAGAAATCGATGTGTGGGTTTCCCACGCCAACTGCAAATCGGAACCATTTTGACAGACAATGGGAGGAACATGTCTGCGCTGCACCCAGGAGGGATGGTCCATGGCCTGCAGGGGCACGGGGTTTAATCTGGTGTGAAAAGGTTTCCCGAAGCTTCCACCGATCTCAGAACATTCTGAAAATGGCCAAAACGTGCTGCACTTACCATTCATACAAACCCAGGAACCCCCTCCTCGAGTTGCGCGGCAGGAGGCCCCCCCAAAAACACACTCTGATATGCGGTTTCCCCCCTTTGGGAAATTCAGCCTGCACATGTTGGCCCCGACTGTTTAACAGAGAAAGGCCTTTAACTTTTTTTTTGGATCCAGGCGGAAGGGAGTTCCCCTGTGTAACTTGTGTCAGCCAGTGGAGCTCATGCTTTGACACCTGCCTTTTGGGTTGAGGCCATTCAGGGGCCGTTATTGTAGTCCCCGGACTAAGGGTGAATAACGTCTTCCACTGCTTCATGTTTTGGGAAACAGTGTAAAAAATCTGTTGGGCAGGGGACTGGGACGTGGCACTACATCTCCGAGGCCACTTTGGTCCAGGGGGATGAAATGGAGGAGGAGGGGGAAAGGGGGAATGGAGCAGAAGGTTGTCTGGTGAAATGGTGGATTTTCCCCCAGGTGAAAGAGACGGACAGGAGCCGGGAGGAGGGGGTTTGGGACAGGAAACAGGCAGTGCCCCCCAAGCCCCGTGGCAATAACGTGGAAATGGAGGCAGGGGCCCCTGGAGCATTGGCAGATGGCCCGCGCTTCTTATTTGCCGGAGTGCAGCCAAAATAGCAGAACGGCGAGGGATGACTTTCTGGTCTCCACCCTTTTGGGGGCCCCGCTTCCGGTCCAAAATGGGACCCTTTTTCCCCGGCTATTGAAGGGGGGAAAAACTCAAATACTATAGGAAATCCTCCGTAATCTTTTGGGCCCCCTATGGCGGATGTCCCCCTCTGACGGGTCTGCCCGGGGCTTCCTCCGCTACTGCCCGGCCTGGGGGAAGGGGGGGGGGGAAGGGGAGAATCCCAAAGCTCCACGCAGAACCTGTCGGGTCACTGATGAGCAGTTTCCTTCACCCCCTAGTAGGGGGTAGTCACCAGCAGCAGCAGCAGCGGGCCCGGAGCAGCCCCCTAAACCACAGGGTGGGGGCCCCTAATTACAGAAATCGCCCCCCATTAGAAGTCCGCTGGACATGGGCAGCCAAAATGGATGTGTCCCCGCCTTGCCGATTTTGCAGTGGAGAACTGTCTCCCCGGCCAGTTGGGGATCAGCGGGTGTTCAGTGCGGCGTGGGGCCATCGTTACCCCAAGGAGAACCCCTTGCCCAGGGAAATGTTGAACAAAGACCTTTGTCAAATGAATCGGGCATGGATCGGCCAGGATTTCCCCCCCCCCCCAAATGCCTTGGGTGTCAACTACTTTCGCCATGACCCCTCACCCAAACTGTGAGAATGATCTGGGGTTCAAACTACCTGCCCAGCCACTTTTTTGATGGCCCCCCCCCTGATGCCACACATCGCTGACGTTTTCCCTCTGCCACCAACCATCTTTCCAAGGGGTGGTTTGCCACCCACTCCCACTCTGTCATTGTGCATGTCTGACCTCAGGCTGTGTGTGGGTGCTGCCGTGACCTCCACCTGTGTCATTGTGCCACTGTCTGACCTCATGTTTGCTGTGGCGCTGCCGTGACCCCACCTGTTTCTTGGTCCCACTCTGTGGCCTATCCGTTTTTTCCCTCCCAAAAGGATTGTGCCCCTGCCTGACCTCGCTGCTGCGTGGTGTGCCCTGACCCCACAGTGTCTTGTGCCCCTGTTGACCCCCTGTGGTGTGGGTGCGCCGTGACCTCCACACTGTTCATTTTCCCCCTCTGTGGCCTACTCCGTTTTTGCCACCTCCAAAAGTATGTGCCAATGCTGACCCCCATGCTGCTGTGTGGTGCTGCCCTGACTCCACACTGTGTCATTGTGCACTGTCTGTCATTGCTGCTGTGGGGCGCGTGACCTCCACCTGTGTCATTTTGCCATGCGACTTCATGTGCTCTGTGGCTGCTGCCGGACCCCAACTGTGTTTGTCCCCCTCTGTGGCCTACCCTATTTTTTCACCCCTAACTCTTTTTGCCAGCCTGTCCCCCATGCGCTGCTGGGCGCGCCGTGACCTCCCCACTGGGTCATTTTGCCCCTGTCGACCCCATGCTGCTGCTTTGCTGCCGTGACCTCCCACTGGTCTTTTTGCCATTCTGACCTCATGCTGCTGTGTGGCTGCTGGTGCCTCCACCCGTGTCATTGTCCCACCTTTGGCCCCACTCCGTTTTTGCCACCCTCCAGAATGATTTTGCCACTCCTGACCCATGCTGCTGCTGTGGGTGCTCCCGTGCCTCCACATGTGTCTTTTGCCACTGTTGACCTCTCTGCTGTGTTTCGCTGCCCTGACCTCCCACTTTTATTGTGCCATGTCTGACCTCCTGCTGCTGCTGGGGCTGCTGCCCTGACCTCCCCACTGTGTATTGTCCCCCTCTTGGCCTATCCTGTTTTTGCCCCTCCAAAAAGTCATTTTTTGCCCCTCCTGCCCCATGCTGCTGCTTTTTGGCTGCTCCCGTGCCTCCACCTGGGCATTTTGCCACTGTCTGACCTCAGCTGTGCGTGGTTGCTGCCGTGACCTCCACATGTGTTTGTCCACTGTCTGACCCAGCTGTGTGTGGCGCCGTGACCTCCCACCCGTGTCATTGTCCCACTCTTTGGCCTCTCCTGTTTTTGCCACCTCCAAATGTCATTTTGCCACTGCCCGACCCATGCTGCTGCTTGGCTGCGCCCTGACCCCCAACTGTGTCATTTTGCCACGCCTGACCTCATGCTGTGTGTGGGTGCGCCGTGACCTCCACACTGTGTCTTGTGCCCCGTCTGACCCCATGCTGCTGCTGTGGCTGTACCTGACCCAACTTGTCATTTTGGGCCCCCGTCTGACCTCATGTGCGTTGGCTGTGCCCTGACCCCCCACACTGTGTCATTGGGCCACTGTCTGCCTATGCTGCTGCTGTGGTGCTGCCGTGACCTACACACTTGACATTTCCCACCTGTGGCCCACTCCTGTTTTTGCCCCCCCCCCCTCCAGAATGTCATTGTGCCCGCCGACCCCTGTGCTGCTGTGGGTGCGCCCTGACCTCCACATGTTTCATTGTGCCACTGTCTGACCTCAGTGCGCTGTGGCTGTGCCCTGACCTCACACTGCATTGTGCCACTGTCTGACCTCTGTTTGCTGGGCTGTGCCTACCCCACACTCTGTCATTGTGCCCCTGTTGACCCCATGTTCTGCTGGGGCGATGCCGTGACCCACACACTTCCCTTAGCCCTGCGACCTCATGCTGCTTGCTGTGGCTGCTCCCCTGCCTACACACTTTCATTGTGCCACTGTCTGCCTTGTTTCTGCTGTGGGTGTGCCGTGACCACACACTGTATTGGCCCTGTTGAAACTCATTTCTGTGTGGGTGCTGCCGGACCGCCACACTCTGCATGTGCCCCTTTTTTGCCTCATGTTGCTGCTGTGGCTGATGCCCTACCTACACCCCCTTTTCATTGTGCCATGTTGATCATATGTGCTGTGGGGTGCTGCGTGACATAACACTCTTTTTGTGCCCCCTGTCTACCCTTTGTGGCTGACCGGGGTTAAAAATCTGTCTTGTGCCCCTGTTGACCCCTCGCTGTGCCCCGACCTCCACACGTGTCATGGCATCTGGGGCCCATTCCTGTTTTTGACCCTCCAAATGTCATTGTGCCCTGTCTGACCCCATGCTGCTGTGGCTGCCGCCCTCCCTCCACACTCTGTCACTAATGTTGCCCCCTGAGCTCTCAGCTTGTTTTTTCCGCTTTCTCTGGCGGATTTATAGGCAACTTCCCCCTTCAGTTTTTTAGTCAGTTTGCCCTTTAAGTGCCCGGGAATTTTGAGTGAAGGATTTAAAGGGGGGGGCAGTATGTGTGTGTTATACTAAAACACAAAATTGTATAAAACCAAACAAAGCTCCCTCTGCATATTTAAGCATGGCACAAAAATTTTACCACCCTGAGGGTCTGTGCTCCTGGAAATAGCTGTTTTTAACGTGATTCGTGCCGAAGTTATTCGGGAAAAAAATTTTTTTTTGCCGGGGAAAATTTGGTAAATGAACGAAAAGATTTCGGGAAATTCGCCCCTCTCTACTAATAACGTGACCGGTTTATATTTTTAATCACTGTTCAAATTGGGTCGTTGTTTCAAAATTTTTTCATGTAGAGATTCATGATAATTATGCATTTATTGATACACAATTCTGCATTTATAATGCTTTTAATTTAATGATTTGTTTAAGGCTTATTTTTGCCTACTTGTACTGCTTTAAAAAAGGATTGAGAGCGAACTGAAACATTGCACGGGTAAATAAACCGATTGGTCCTGGCTCCTTTTTGATGATCACTGTCTCTTATAAAATTCAACTGCAGATCAGGCAACACTTAAAAGTATACTGTTAAATTCAGTATAATGTCCTCAAACACAATAATAAGTCTCCAAAAGATTAGATTACATAAACCATAATATATGTCAATGCATTAGTACGCATAAGGTCTCAATCATGTATGCTCTGTATCTCATTTAGGCTTGGTCTTACTGTTCTGGTACTCTTTGTTATTGCAGAACTGCTAAAAGGCAAATTAAACATTTCCAAACACTACATGACCACATTTTCTAAGCACAGTTACTACGCCGTTAAGAAGACCATTTGCATAGAAGTGAATAGTATTCAGAGAGAAGCCAAATTGTACCTAATGGCTATGACAAACCAATTTCACTGCTGTGGAACTCACACCTAGAAAAAAAATCTCAAACTTCGAAAAATAGTGAATAAAATACCATCAAAGTTAACAGTGAAATACTATATAGTTATTATAAAAATGTATACAGATCCTTCTGATCAGACAGATAAAAAAATATCTAAGGGACACTTCCATCAGAAATAGATAATTTTCTAAACTTAAAGAGAACCTGTCATTCGAAGAGTCATTCAAAGAGTCAGTTTTTTCAAACCCTGCCTACCTGAGGCTAGCCCAGCCCACCTCAACTGATAAACCTATTACTTTGAATAGGTATATGTGAATAGCTACCAGTGGGCGGGACTAGCCTTTGGTGGGCGGGGCTAACACCTGCTCCTGAATAAGATTTGAGGGGTAAATGCTCTAAAACTACAGCATCTTACAAAATAAGGGACACAGTGCTGGGAACAGCAGGTCTGACACTGGCTTGTGCTGTCCTCAGCAAGGGGGGCATAACCTATGTGGCAGGTTCCCTTTAAAGGGGTTGTCTCACTACATTTATTCATCTTACCTCAGTCCTGTTTTCTTGGTTTCATTTTTAATTCAGAGGCGTGTTTACTGGCTTCTACTAGGCTGTAGTAGAAGCCAGGTCTGTAGCTATAGCAACCAGTGCTGGCAGCCTATCATGAGAGATTGAACAGGTCTGTAGCTATAGCGACCTGAGGAGCTGATGAAGCCCATACAAGAGGGGATGTCTAGGAATAGGTAGGAAACTGTTAATGGATATATATTGCAAAATGACTTGTTTTTGCAAGATCTTTAACATAAAAAGCAGTTCTTGTAGTGAGACAACTCCTTTAAGGGGGTTGTCCATTTTTTTACATTTTTCTTTTTTAATATTTTATGCCACTTGTACCCTTTTAAAATAAAAAAGCTTATGCTCACTTGTCCCCTCACCTTGAATCAAGTGATGTGCCTCACTCTAGACCATTCTTCTGTTTACTATTTGCTTCTTCCAAATGGGAACGGCACACCTGCAGCTGCTGATATGCTACAGCGGTCACAATCCACTGCCTGATGTTTCCATTCAGAAGTGAGCTGTCCAAACAGTGAAGTCAGGACTGGGCACATGACCGCTGCAGCCAATAAGTAAATGCAGCAGTAACAATCCCATTTGGAAGGAGCAAAAAGCAAACAGAAAACCGGAGTGAAGACGGTGCAACTCTGGATCTGATATGAGGGAGGAGGTAAGTGTAAAGTTTTTTGTTTTGTTTTTTTAAAGGGCACATACAAAAAATGGGACATTACTTACTCAAAAAACACAACAATTTTTGTGCCGTATTCACAGCTCAATGGCTGGACTAGACTGAACCCAGTAGCAGGCATCTCTGGCCTATATGCTACCTGGGAAAAATTAACAGATGCAGCTAATTACTGAGCAGCATCTCACATACCCCACTGCTAGGGGAACAATTAGATGACAAAAAACTGCACATTAACGTAATACCTGTTCACACCAGCATGCAGAAAAGCTACAGTATAATGCATGGGGAGATTGCACATAGTATGGGTGTCACTAATAGGTTGTAAGCCAGCATGGTGTACCACATGTATCTGTATTTATGGCACCCCTCTGTATTGCCTTATTTATATGCATTTGTAGTACGAGCAACCACCCCCCATTGAGGTTATGTGAATGGTTGTTTTATTGGTATTTTTGCATTTGTGCAATCTCCCCATGCATTATACCTAGGACACACTGTTTTCTCGGGCTAATGTTAACCCTCTCACTGCCTGATGGTGTTATTTGAGACATGTCCATAGTGTTGATGCAGCTTAAAATTACCAAGCAAGACAACAGATGGAGTTTGAAAACAGCAGAACAGTCCTTGAAAGATGTTAAACCAGAAGTAGGCTCCTTCAAGTAAATAAAATTCAACAGTCTCTGAGCCTATAGCAAGAAGTATTGGGAAAACCGATTCTAGTAAACCAGGCGTACATCACGTATCTTCAGGAACCATATTTCTTAACCCCATGCAGCTTGAGAACTTCTTGCACTGTAGAAATGATGGGCTGAGCTAGTCCTACATTATCTAGGCATCAGCTGACAATGGGGGAAGTCTTGAACTCACATTCCTCCTCGTGTACTACCATCACATGAGGGAGTTCTTTAAGATAACAGGTCTCTTCTTTCTTTCAATCTTTGTTCCAGTCAGTTTAAATAGGCTTCAGGAAGAGGAGTGAGGATATAGCTAATATTTACTATTTTGCCATAGGCAAATTTAAACTCTATCAGTTCTCAATCTGTAAAGCACTAAAACTTAACTTTTATTATGTATAACACTTAACCTCGATACACACTATTTAAAAACCTGATTTCTAACCTCTCAATTTATCTCTTTCTAATTGTGAAGCAATAACTCATTTTCTATTATCAAGTCTGGTGGAACACCACCTCTTACTTGGGCAGTCATCCCTAATCCGATGGACATAAAACATATAAGGTTTCCTTGTGAGACGTCCGGACCTCTATCCACTGATGAAGCCATTTAGTTGGTGAAACATTTTGGAGAGGTCAGGCATGACATTTTAATTTATGATTTCTCACCTCTTTCTACAGTGTTACCCGCTGCAGAGGGTCTCAAATGGAAACCTTATATGTTTTATGTCCATCGGATTAGGGATGACTGCCCAAGTAGGATGTTTTGGATCCCTTATTGGAGTTAGTAAATCACTGTATATATAAGGTTCCCCTGTTAATAGGTGGTGTTCCACCAGACTTGATAATAGAAAAGGAGTTATTCCTTCACAATTAGAAAGGGATAAATTGAGAGGTTAGAAATCAGGTTTTTAAATAGTGTGTATCGAGGTTAAGTGTTATACATAATAAAAGTTACGTTTTAGTGCTTTATAGATTGAGAACTGATAGAGTTTAAGTTTGCCTATGGCAAAATAGTAAATATAGTCATTAAAAGTCACTCTTTGTTCTCTTGCTAGATTCCCATTTTTTTGGAGACTATTTGACAAGAAACTAGCTAAAACTCTGTCCTACATCCCATGTGGAGAGCACAGAACAGACCAAACCCAATGAACCCCCCTTATAACTAATTACAAATTTATATATACGCTGGTCCCTCCCAGTTATCATAACAACACTCCTTGCTTCAGACTTTTACAAAGTTATTAACTCTCACATGGCTTCAAAAACATAGTCAGAATGACAGTGCAGTTCGTACTAACACATAAATATCATGTAGCACACTGTTACAAGAGCACATCCCTGACTCAACCTTATAGAATGCACTACCCAGTACTCGGGTACTACATTGCCTCCACAATCAGACTTTGCAACCCAAATTGTCCTATATTCTGCTGACTTTATTTAATGCTTTCTTAAATGGGTTTTCCATCCTTCCTAATATGCTCCACCTATATATAAAATTAACCCCAAAGTATGTTGGGTACATGACAGACTGCTTCAATTATAGGCCTATAGCTCTATTAAATGCAGACCTAAGGATTTTCACTACATTACTAGCAATCTGACTTTCCTTTTTGTTGCCCAAGTTGATACATAAGGATCAGGTTGGTTTTGTTCTCTGCAGGCATAGAAGGCAAAATACCAGGAGGAGAATTGATCTGATTGAGGTGGTCAACAGGTCACAAGACTCTGTATTGCCGATAAGTTTAGATGCAGAAAAGGTCTTTGACTGCCTCACCTGGTCATTTTTTATGTTTTAAGGTCAGTTGGTAATACAGATCCCTTTTTAAAGCCCCTTCACAGTTTATTAGCTTAAATTGTTGCAGGCCTCTATTTCTTATATTATCTGGGTCCACAAGAGGCATAGGATAAAGAGCTCGGTACTCATGATGGGGTGGAATCAAGGAAGTCTTGGGGTCCTAAACTTAATGAAGTATTTCTGTGTGGTGCAAATAAGATGTGTACCCACGTGATCTTTATTGTGTGCATACACTAGATGGATAGAGATATAAAAAATGTCTCTGGTTCTTTGTTATGGCCTCTTCTTCTAAAAAATTAGATGTCCCTTTACTGGGTTCTATGGTTCTCACTAGAGATATATTAGGTGGAAAACATGTAAGAATTTCAAGTTATGTTCTGCAGTCTCCTCAATGACCTCATTTTTGTAACGCCTACTATTATCAGAAATGGACAGACCCTGAAACCATGGATTGACAAACAGCAGTTTAGGTTCACCGACCTAGTGGATTTTTGCACCAGGAATAATCTTTGCCATTTAAAACTCTTTTGATCTGCCAGCGAATGCAAGTCTTTATTACTTGCAAATTTGCCACTTTATGAGTATTGTTGACTGACAAAGTGTTGCATCCTACAAATTTAAAAAAATAATGCAAAATGAACAAGCTCAACGAGGGGCCTCATCTCTAGCACATATGGGATCCACACACATATATGATGAAATGTGAAGTCCCCGATGTGTGCTGGGAATGGGCCAGAAAAGGCTATGTGGGTTGTGACTTCCTCCATATATTTTGGGAATGTAATCCAGTCATACTGAATTAGAGTTAAAGACCTGTTTCATAAAGTACTGGGTATACTAAAGCCTATGTTTTATATTTTCAATGTCTCAACTTCTAAAATGAATAAGTATTGTTCTTAGCTTCTGTTAGATATGCCAACGGCTGCCAAATGCTTGATTGCGTGATCTTGGAAGAGTAGGACCCCTCCTTCAGTCCAACAACTACATGCTCGAATCAAAGATGTTAAAAGTATAGAATATCTAACTGCATCAATAAACAACACTGTGGATAAATGTGACGCTATACACTCACTGGCCACTTTATTAGGAACACCATGCTAGTAACGGGTTGGACCCCCTTTTGCCTTCAGAACTGCCTCAATTCTTCGTGGCATAGATTCCACAAGGTGTTGCAACGATGCTCAATTGGTACCAAAGGGCCCAAAGAGTGCCAAGAAAGTATTCCCCACACCACCACCAGCCTGAACCGTTGATACAAGGCAGGATGGATCCATGCTTTCATGTTGTTGACGCCAAATTCTGACCCTACCATCCGAATGTCGCAGCAGAAATCGAGACTCATCAGACCAGGCAACGTTTTTCCAATCTTCTACTGTCCAATTTCGATGAGCTTGGGCAAATTGGAGCCTCAGTTTCCTGTTCTTAGCTGAAAGGAGTGGCACCCGGTGTGGTCTTCTGCTGCTGTAGCCCATCTGCCTCAAATTTCGCTGTACTGTGCATTCAGAGATGCTCTTCTGCCTACCTTGGTTGTAACGGTAGGCTATTTGAGTCACTGTTGCCTTTCTATCAGCTCGAACCAGTCTGCCCATTCTCCTTTGACCTCTGGCATCAACAAGGCATTTCCGCCCCAGGACTGCCGCTCACTGGATGTTTTTTCTTTTTCGGACCATTCTCTGTAAACCCTAGAGATGGTTGTGCGTGAAAATCCCAGGAGATCAGCAGTTTCTGAAATACTCAGACCAGCCCTTCTGGCACCAACAACCATGCCACGTTCAAAGGCACTCAAATCCCCTTTCTTCCCCATACTGATGCTCGGTTTGAACTGCAGGAGATTGTCTTGACCATGTCTACATGCCTACATGCACTGAGTTGCCGCCAGGTGATTGGCTGATTAGAAATTAAGTGTTAACGAGCAGTTGGACAGGTGTACCTAATAAAGTGGCCGGTGAGTGTATGGTCCATGTGGGATACACTTTCTGTTACTCGCTCTCTATGAATGGGATTGCATACTCTCTGGAGCTTTTGCAATGACAACACATTATTACAGATGAGCGATCACTATAAAAATCTAGATCAAGTCGATTGTCGATTTTAAAGAAAATCGTGTTGATTTTCTATCTCGATCTTGGTCAATCGCCGATTCCCATTAAAGTCAAAGGGAGAAGATGATCAGGTTACTTTTCATACCGAAACAGGTGAGGAGAAGGTGGAATTACCATCCATAACAGTAAACTGGATACGTGGTACAACTTAGTAAAGACAATTTGGCTCTAAAAGTCACAAAGAAAAATTCACAGGCTAAAATAATTCATTCCTTTCAATGGCTAACTGAAAAGATGAGGACAACGTAGCCACAGCAGGTATAACGGTAGCAGCTGCTACGGGGCCCCATTGATGCATAAGAAGACATCGGTTTTAGAAATGGCACATCGTAACTGGCAGAAGACCCCTATCACTTTTTTCACCAGGGACCAAGAACATGTCATATATATGATGGCAGGAAGAACATCCCAACAGGGAACATGGAGGTTCAGCTGGCAGGGCCATAGTGCAGTGGTGCAGTGGTACCCAGGGCTGCCGTTAGTCATCTATTAACCATTTCAGGACCCAATTAAACTAAATCAAATGAGGCCCCCACCCATTACTAGTTCCTATTTTTAACATATCATTGGGCCCCTTTTTGATTAGGGCCACTGACAGGAGTACTGCCCTATTGGCACCCCTAGCACCCCTTTTACAGTAGCCTGATCCCATAACCAGCAAAAATTACCTTATGGACACTCAGAATAAAATTAGCAAGAAGAAATGAGTATTTCGAATAAGATTTTTTTCAATAGGACCTTTACTATTGGTGTCTTTTACAGTGTCCTGACCCCAAAACCAGCAAAAATTTACTTTTGGACAATCAGAATAAAATTTGCAGAAGAAATTAGTATTTGGAATAAGATTTTTTTTTCAATAGGAAAATTAATTTTTTTCAATGTCTAATGTGTATTTCACATTGTAAAGAAGACGTGCTACAGTTTACTAGTCAGTGACATCGGCAACCGGGGCAAAATTGTCAGAGATCCACGCTTGATTCATTTTGATAAATATCAAATGATCCACATTCTCAGGGGAAAGACAAATACGTTTGTCAGTTATCATACCGCCAGCTGTGCTGAATCTGCGTTCCGAGATAATGCTGGCTGCTGGGCAGGATAAAACTTCTATGGCGTGTTGAGCAAGCTCAGGCCATTCATCCAATTTGGACACCCAGAAGTTGATTGTGTCTGGGCCAAGTCCAAAAACATCGGGGTTGAGCCGCAGGTAGTCATGGACCATGCAAGCGTTGGTGAGGTGGTAAATAACGATTGCCACATGTCTCCCAGTAGGCTTCTGCCACACTGCCTGCTGCTGCTAATGCTGCTGCTACGGCTACTTGCCCTTCTACTGCTGGCATGTTGCTGACGTTGTTCCACCGTGACATTAGAATGTGAAGAAGACACAACAGATGTCTCGAGTTGGTCAATGAGCACTGTCTCAAATTCCTACTTTCTACTGTGAATTTGTGTGGGTGGAAGGAATTTGCTGACTTTTGTTTTTTAACGTAGGTCAGAGAGGGTGCCCCTCCAGTAACTGCTGTTCATTTTGATTGCCTTGATGCATGTATTATGTTGCAGGTAATGTAGCATCCAAGCACTCATGTGTGAGATGCTGCTAGGATTTCCCAAGCCGAGGGGTCGAGGGGCAATAAACAGATCTTCCTCCTCTTCCTCCTCTTCCTGAAATCGGTGCCAATCTCCTACCACTGAATGGAAATTGGTACCATCTGTGTCCAGCCCTGCCTTATCATCCTCCACCACTTCCTCATCCTGAGCGCCACCATAGCCCTGGCTAGCCTCATGCGCTGTACTCTGTGAACTGAAGTGCCGTCCTGCACCTGCACTGGACCCCGAACCACCGCCTTAAGAATACCTATAAATTTGGGAAACAGTCAGGCCTTCTACATCCTGACTGACCCTTTTGGTGGCATCTTCAAAACTGGCAAGGATGGGGCAGAGATCTTTCACCTGCCTCCACTCTCGTTGGCTCAACACCCCGAAGTCCGCACCACTGCTCGTCAGACCATACGACACTTCATACTGCATAATGGCATTACACTGCTGCCACAATTGCTGGAGCATGTGGAGGGTGGAATTCCAGCGTGTTGATACGTCAACAATGAGATGGTTGACGGGGAGGCCCAGAAAATGCTGCAACGCTGCCAGTCATGCCGAAGCAGGGTGCAAGCACCGGAAGTGTGATCTAAGACCTCGAGCTTTCCTCAGAAGACAGTCAAGACTCAGGTAGCCCTTGAGAAATTTCTGTGCACCAAGGTTCATGACATGTGCCAGGCAAGGGCTGTGCGTAAGTCTACAGCACGGAGATTTTTCCCGTTGTCCCACACCACCTTGCCTGGCACCACGTTCTTAGCACCCTGCCACTAGTCGGTCTCAGTGCGCAGAGCCGTCCACAGCTCTTGACCCCTGTGACTTTATGGTCTCCAAGAGACATTAATTTCAGAACGGCCTGGTTTCTCTTGGCACGTGATGCTACCCGTGGAGGTTGGGGATCTTGAACCTGCACCATCCCAGCAGTGTGGAAGAGTGTCCGCTGAGCCCGAACACAGACAAGCTCTTTAAAGAATACTGAATATTGTGCACCCAGACTTAGTGTAGACATTGCATTGCAATAGCTTTATTATTAACAGTTTTCTGTTGAAATATTACTTGGATATTGGGCAGCCTGAACTTATATTAGGATACAGATATTTTCTAGTAACTGCAGGTCTATTTGTTAGGTGAAAAACTCCACTTTTATTATCAGTATACATTTCAAATAGGTGTAAATTTTAATCCAGCAATTTTGTAGTCACCACAGGTGAATTGATAGGTGCCAAAAATACCTTTTATTATCCGTATACATTTCAGATACGTGGTTTTTCTTTTTTGCCCAGTCCAGCTTTGTTGATAGAGGTACTTTGCAGTTAAATTTGAATCCAGCAATTTTGTAGTCACCACAGGTGTATTAATAATAAAAAATAATAAAATAATCTTTATTTATATAGCGCCAACATATTCCGCAGCACTTAAGGTGTATTGATAGGTGCCAAAAATACCTTTTATTATCCGTATACATTTCAGATACGTGGTTTTTCTTTTTTGCCCAGTCAAGCTTTGTTGATAGAGGTACTTTGCAGTTAAATTTGAATCCAGCAATTTTGTAGTCACCACAGGTGTATTAATAATAATAATAATAATAATAATCTTTATTTATATAGCGCCAACATATTCCGCAGCACTTAAGGTGTATTGATAGGTGCCAAAAATACCTTTTATTATCCGTATACATTTCAGATACGTGTTTTTTTCACTTTGGCACAGGCCAAGCTTTGTTAATAGGGGCCACCTTGCAGTTAAATTTGAATCCTGCAATTTTGTAGTCACCACAGGTGTATTGATAGGTGCAAAAAATACCTTTTATTATCCGTATACATTTCAGATACATGTTTTTTTTTCACTTTGGCACAGGCTAGCTTTGTTGATAGAGCCACCTTGCAGTTAAATTTGAATCCAGCAATTTTGTAGTCACCACAGGTGTATTGATAGGTGCAAAAAAATACCTTTTATTATCCGATACATTTCAGATACTGTTTTTTTTCATTTTGGCACAGGCCGCTTTGTTGATAGAGCCACTTGCAGTTAAATTTGAATCCAGCAATTTTGTAGTCACCACAGGTGTATTAATAATAATAATAATAATCTTTATTTATATAGCGGCAACATATTCCGCAGCACTTAAGGTGTATTGATAGGTGCCAAAAATAACTTTTATTATCCTATAAAATTTCAGATACTGTTTTTTTTCACTTTGGCACAGGCCAGCTTTGTTGATAGAGCCACCTTGCAGTTAAATTTGAATCCAGCAATTTTGTAGTCACCACAGGTGTATTAATAATAATAATAATAATAATAATAATAATAATAATAATAATAATAATAATAATCTTTATTTATATAGCGGCAACATATTCCGCAGCACTTAAGGTGTATTGATAGGTGCCAAAATACCTTTTATTATCCGTATACATTTCAGATACGTGTTTTTTTCACTTTGGCACAGGCCAGCTTTGTTGATAGAGCCAACTTGCAATTAAATTTGAATCCAGCAATTTTGTATTGACCAAAGGTGTATTGATAGTTGCCATAAATACCTTTTATTATCCGTGTACATTTCAGATACGTGTTTTTTCACTTTGCAACAGGCCAGCTTTGTTGATAGAGCCACCTTGCAGTTAAATTTGAATCCAGCAATTTTGTAGTCACCACAGGCGAATTGATAGGTGCCAAAAATACCTTTTATTACCCGTATACATTTCAGATACGTGTTTTTTTCACTTTGGCACGGTCCAGTTTTGTTGATAGAGCCACCTTGCAGTTAATTTGAATCCACAATTTTGTAGTCACCACAGGTGATTAATAATAATAATAATAATAATATTAATAAAAATAATAATAATAATAATAATAATCTTTATTTATATAGCACCAACATATTCCGCAGCACTTAAGGTGTATTGATAGGTGCCAAAAATACCTTTTATTATCCGTATACATTTCAGATACGTGTTTTTTTTCACTTTGGAAACAGGCCAGCTTTGTTGATAGAGCCACCTTGCAGTTAAATTTGAATCCAGCAATTTTGTAGTCACCACAGGTGTATTGATAGGTGCCAAAAATACCTTTTTATTAACCGTATACATTTCAGATACGTGTTTTTTTTCACTTTGGCACACCCCACCCTTTGGGTTGATAGAGCCACCTTCCCAGTTAAATTGAATCCAGCAATTTTGTAGTCCCCAAACAGGTTATTGATAGGTGCCAAAAATACCTTTTATTATCCGTATACATTTCAGATACGTGTTTTTTTCACTTTGGCACAGGCCAGCTTTTTTTGATAGAGCCACCTTGCAGTTAAATTTGAATCCAGCAATTTTGTAGTCACCACAGGTGTATTGATAGTGCCAAAAAAACCTTTTATTATCCGATACATTTCAGATACGTGTTTTTTTTCACTTTGGCACAGGCAGCTTTGTTGATAGACCCCAGCTTGCAGTTAAATTTCAATACAGCAATTTTTTTTTTGATTTGAGGGATTTGAGAATAGCTGTGATTTGCCGTCTTTTAATAAGAACGTTCCAAGACTCTTCCATACCCTCACCCAAATTTTTATCTTTCTAAACATGGACCGAAATGCAGGTGGTAAGCGAGAAAAGAGGGGGGTAGGACATGGAGGTAGAGGTACGAGAGAAGGTGCTCCTTCCAGTGCTGGCGACAACACGCAAGCCAGCGGATTGTCGGTTGCAGGACCGTCAGGCCTGTCATCGCTGGGTCAGGGCCCTGTGAATCTAAGTAACGAACAGCGTCGCCAATCTGTTCTTCAGTGGTTAATGCAACCTGCATCCAGCAGTCTTACCTCCTAGTCCTCCTAGTCACGGCCACAAATGTCGTCATCAGCATCCGTCCAATATGAAGCGAAGGCAGCCCAAATGTCAACTCGTGTTCCCACCACTGTGGATAATCCATTTTCTGAAGACCTCTTTGATGACAAAATGCGGTTGGGGTCAGAAGGCCCATGTAAAAAGATCAAGAGGCCAAGAGGATGAATTTTCTCTGCTCTAGACGCCCATTACTACTGCTGCCTCAGAGAGAAAGGAAGACGACAACATCGCCAAAAATCCCCGGGGTGCGGTCGGCAATCGCCTTTCAATCCCTCTTGCTTGTAGCCCGCAGCTCTCAGGATGCAGAATATCAGGACGACGAAGTCCTCCTTGTTATGATGATGATTACGACATTGCGGATCCAACGTAGGTCATTTTCAGCAGAATTGCTTGCCGAGCGCTTCATCCGCTGGACGAGGATGGAAGACGATTGGGTAGTGTCAGAACGGGTCCCGCCTCAAAAAGGGATACGGGGCGGATCCGGCATGAAGGTCCGCTGATATGATTCCGCCAGCCATGTCAGCGCAACACCCGCTCACGCTTATCGCCCGACAAAAAAGGTCCAAGGACCTCTCAAGCCTGGCCTTCTTTGAGCAAGCCTCTGAAATTCATCCAGCGCTGTCATAATGCCCCTTTGCCTAACGCATAAAGTAGAGGCAAGAATCTAGGTGTTTTAACCACCACCAACAATTACAATCACATGCAGCGAATGCATGAGTTAAATGGAGGCAACACTTGGCCAAAAAAGGCCAGACCCGACACCGGGCTTCCAACCACTGTCACACCCTCTGTCTCCGCCTCCTTCCTCCTCCGCCACCACCCAAGCTTCCTCAGCTGCCCATGTCTCTCAATTCCATGAACAGGGATCACCTCCCTTCAGCTCCACCATCACCCCAGTACCACCCAGCACCACCAGAGACCCATCCTAACCCTTCTCTCCTGCCCAGTTTTGAACGACCTGCATGCCGTACAGCGCCATCTAGCAGCCAGGCTTCAGTCTTCACAGGTTTGGGAGCAGAAGAAACACTTTAAACCCCAACCATCCCAAAGCCAAAACCTGAATGTCGCATTGCCAGCTTTTGGCCTTGGAAATGTTATCCTTGTCCGTCTGGTGACACAGATGGGTTCCGCCACGTCATGGCCCATGCCTCCCCCCAATACCAGATCCGAGCAGGCATTTCTTTGCCAGAAAAGCCGTCCTGCCCTGGCCAGCCACGTGTCATCTCAATTTCAAGCGTGTATCTGCATCTGTGTCCGAAAAGTCATTCTACCACCAACACATGACTAAGGAACACGGCCAAGGACCGCTATATATCTGTGAAGCTCACTGGGTGAGCTGGTGGATGTCTCTAGGGGTGACGATGCCTCAGGCTCGGTGCAACATGCTCATTCAAAAACCGCAGGGATGGTGCATGGCTCTTTCCCCCAAGTCTTCTGGGCATCACGTGCCCAAGAAACCCAGGCCTTGTTTGAAAATAATCTTTCTTGGAGACTGCGTCCACGAACACGAGGTCATGAGCTGTGGACGGCACTCCGACTAACGCGACCGAGGCGCTGGGCTGGGTGACAAGAAACCTTGTGACCAGGCAAGGTGTGGTGTATAACGGGCGAAATCTGCTGGCCGCCCTAAGATCGGTAGACTGGATAAACATCCCTTAGCCTGGCCATGTCATGAACCTTGTCGTCTAGAAATTTCTAAGACTACCGGCTGGAACTGCCTGCTGAGGAAGGCACGAGTACTGAGTTTCAACTTCCTCCGCCGTCCCCCACCCCTGCTCTCGTCCCGCTGCTGCGTGCAGCGACGCTCGCCTCCCCGTCAACCGACTCATAGTTGATGTGGCAACACGCTGAAATTCCCACCTCCACATGCTCCAGCGATTGTGGAGCAGCGCAAAGGCTTTACGCAGTACAAAGTGACACATGGCCTGACAAGCAGCGGTGCGGACCTCGGGTGTGAGCCACCGAGAGTGGAGGCAGGGAACGAGCTCTGCAACCACCTTGCCAGTTTTGAAGAAGCCACCAAAATGGTCAGTGGCGGACATACCCTTTCAGCATGAGCAATTGTGGTGATCATTAGTTCTGGAACGATCGTTGGAACCCTCTGAATCAAACAGTCCCCCCCCGCCAGCGACGGAAGAGGAGATGGACACAGATACGGACACGACCTTTCTCTTCCGTGAAATCCACAAGGGCCGACAGTTTTTCAACAATTTCCATCGTTCTTCATTAGCAGTGTTCGGTCCTGGCTAGTGCAAGGGCGCATCAAGCTCTGCAGGGTGCATCACTCAGTCAAGTCAGGGCTGTGTTGAACTGTGCCGGAGGAAGCGAGGAGAGAGTCGATATTCCTAGACAGCGATGTTAGCCCACGACGTCCCTTGCCTTGGAAAGAGGTTGGCGCGAATTTGAGGCGAGGGAGGAAGATGTAGGAAATCAGTTTTTGCTATTTACCCTCGACCCAGAGCTTGGAAAATCAAGGCTCCCAACTCTCACATTTGAGTGTTTGGATCTGCTCAATTTCCACCAACATGAACCACGCATTAAGGCCATCAAAATGAACAACAGTTACCTGGGTGGCCACCATCTGGATCCCCGGTACAAAAACAAAACTCCAGCACTTTCCTTCCACCCTCCGTTATAGAGAGTAAAATGCAGTAAATGGAGACCCTTGCAGAAATTGAGTCAACGAGACATCGTTGCGTCTGCTTCACGTTCCTCAAATGTCACTGTGGAACAACATCACTACGTGACAGCAGTAAAGAGTGCCAAGTAGACGTAGCGGCAGGCAAGCAGCAAGTGGCAGAACCGATATGGGTGACCCTGGCAATCTTTATTTACACTTCTCCAACGGCAACACCATGCAATGCAGTCACACATCCAACACCCAGATACATCTTAAAAGACATGTCAACGACTATCTGCACACAACACCTAGTGTTTTTTGTATTGTTACCGGAACCCAATAGACTTCTGGTATCCCAAAAGGTTGAATGGCCCGAGCTCGCCTCGCCACCCCATAGAGTGTTGTCCTGCCCAGCAGCCATCGTCATACTGAGGAGCGGCACCTTCACCAGCTGGAGGAGTCATTACAGACAAACGCAACCAGCTTTCCACAGATAATTGGGATCGTTTACATTCATCAAAGAATGAATCAGGCATGGATCTCTGATGAATGTTTGTGGCCCCAATTGCCGTTGCACGTCCACCGATTAGTTCCGTCTATTTCACATTCCTCTTCAAACAGGAAATGGTCCTCTTGAAAACTTTTTATTAAAAATGATCATTTTCCTTACTGCAATATTTATTCTCGGTTCCCAAACAGTTCCATTTAGCTGGTTTTGCTGTTAGGAGACTGTTAAAAAGACAGCAAGTTCATGATAACACTGTATTCCATTTACTCACTTTATCTTAGAAGTGTTCACATTGCAATGGTTTGATGTCAAGTTTGCTGTTAGATACGGCTATAATCATGGTCCCCTTTGGAACAGAAATGTGCATCTAAGTGGAGCATGTTATCCCTGACTATTTTAACAGTGCGAAATAGTCATTTTTATAATTTTTGAGGTCATGCTGCTTTGAAATGCAGCAACACTACGGTCCAGTTCTAAAAAAAAAATTTTCAACAGACCAAATTGTTCTTCACAATTGTCAAAGTTGGCTCAAGGGGTCATGTTTTGAATTTTTTTGGGGCATTTTGCTGTGACCTGCGCTATACTACAGTCCTATTATAAAAAAAAATGTTGTTTCTAACAGACATTTGTTCTTCACAATTGTCAAGAGTGCTCAAGGGTGATGGTCTGTCAAAACAGGAATAGGTAGGACGACTGTTAAGGTCACATATTGAAAAATTACTTGTTTTTGCAAGATCCATTAACATAGCTAGCAATCCCTGTATGTGATACAACCCATTTAATACAATAAAAAAGAAACAAGACACGTGTGGATTCCATCCTATTTTTAAAAATGTGTTTTCTTAGAATTAAACTACTAAAAAACTTGCATGTACAAAATAGCTGGGTAAAAAAATTCCTCTGAATTGTACTACGGAGGGTACAGGAAGACTTGACCAATGTAGTATACAGAGGACATGGAGTATGTGACACACAGAAGAACAAAGAACAGAGACAATTTCCTGTAGCACATTGAGTAAAATAGAAAACAGAATGCCAAGTAAAAGCACCTGTGGAACAGGAGCATTAACCACCAGTATTTCCCAATGAAGCTCAAATTGGTCCCGCACTTTATACGGAGGGGCAAGCGCTCAAACCCACGGTGCTTGACTGTGAACTGAGAAGCTGAGGTCTACTCACACTGCTGCACCCCTCTGCTTTCAGCAACGACTAGTTTTCGTTGCTGCGTCATAAGGACAATTTTACCGTTTACATAGTTGAGGACGCCAGCCTGGCTCTCACACGCACCCACTGTAAGTTTTGCCCTGGCAGCTGGACCTCCGTGTTAACAGAAGGCTGAAGCAGCACTGGCTCTACACCATTAGCAATCAGGAATCTTCAAAATTTCTCTAATAAATCAGATTTTGAAAGTATTTCTGTGAGGTTAAGTAGTGTCAAAAAAGCCCCAGGGCTGGACACAAATTGCACAATTTGAGGCTTAAAATTTTCTGGGGCTGAGTCACTATTGATTTGCATCATTTGATCCTCCCAGGGGAGTCTGTCCTAATCACTGAAGAATGATTAGGAGAAAATTGAAACCATTGAATTGAAGCTGAATCACTCTCAGGAACCAGGAGGCAAATGTCTCTCAACTAAAAGTTTTTTGGGATGATTAGGCATTTTTATTACTTAGGGTGTGCGGGAACAATTAACAAATCTACACTTAAAAAATACTCATTTAAAAACATGCATGGAGGGTGTATGTATGTATTTATCACCACTTGAAAAAAAAGCATAAATGATAATAAAGTAAAACTATGAAATAAAACTTCCCTAATTAAATTCTGTAAACAAATGTCAGTGTACCAAAAAATATACTAAAAGACGTCACTGTACAAAATAGCATAGTGCCGCCTTTGTGATCAGTGGGTCAAAACATGTTAAGGGGTCATGCTGTGGTACAGGACAGGTATATCCACATGCCCAGTGAAACAAAATGTAAGTTTGAAGACTCTTTTTTTTTCGGCACTTTTAATCTGGGTCATGCAATATTGGGCTCATGTTGTAGACCAGGACAGGTATAGTCTAAGTCCAGTGAACTAAAATGGTGGTTGAAAGACACCTGTTCCGCCACTTTTAAATCTGGGGAGTCATGCAGTTTGGGCCTCATGCTATGGCCCAGGACAGGTAATGTCAAATGTCCAGTGTGAAACTAAAATGGTGGTTGAAAGCAACAGCTCCTTTTTCCGGCACTGTTTTAAGATCGTGGTCATGCGGTTTATGGGGCTCATGCTGGTGGGCCCAAGACAGGGATAGTATATGTCCATGGAAACTAAAGAAAAATGGTGGTTCAAAACTCCCTTTTGCGGCACTTTTTATAAATCTGGGGCTCATGCATGTATGGTGCATCATGCTTGTGACCCAGGAGCAGGTATAGTCAATGTCCCTTCAACCTAAATGGTGTTCAAAGACTCCCTTTTTTTCCAGCTCTTTTAATCTGTGGGTCAGACAGGTTTAATGTCATACTGTTGTACAGAGAACAGGTAAAGTCCAATGTCATCATTTCAACTAAAAAGGTGTTGAAAGACTCCTTTGTCCCAGCACATTTTAATCTTTGGGTCCAGACAGGTTTAATGGTCATACTGCGGTACGACAGATATAGTTTTAATGTCCCAGTTCAACTAAAATGGTGGTTCAAAGGACTGCCTTTTCCCGACACTTTTTTAATTTGGGGTTACAGACCAGTTAATGGTCAAAAACGTTCACATTGGCTGTATGGACAAAACATTGAACTTTACTTCATTTTTATAAATTGGTGCATAAAAGACATAGTTCTATGACGAACACCTTAGGCAATGAAAAACATATGAAAACGTGGCAGTACTTAGCTGTATAGCTTCTCCTGTTTAGGAGGTGAGTGATAGTCCCATAGTAGACTAGTAGGAGCCGATCATGCTGAGTTGCAGCCCAGTGCCGCCATGCAATGACGCGACGTTTCGGAAGGCACGCCTTCCTTTCTCAAGCATGCGTTGTAAAGGCACGTCATCCTCTTTATTCACTGACCATGATTACACAGGTGTGCATGTCATGTTATCTATACTAAAAACAATATACTAACATCACTGTTAAAAAACAATATAAATATCTCAAGCTTAGAGGACATGAAAAAGGTATAGGAGCATATTTTATATAGTGCATAAGTTACAAATAGCAACGTAGACTCAAAGACTCATTTAACCCCTTTGGTGCAATTGTATCCATTGTTGCAATCCAATACGCCTCCCTCTGTAGTAACCTAGTTTTATTTTGGCATATATCTGAGATGTTCACTTGTTCAAGTACACACCAACGTAAATCACAGATATTATGTTGGTATTCATTGAAATGTTTCGCTACCGTTGTTTCACCAAATTTTGTGGGTACGTCTGAGCTATCTTTTTTATTTTTAAAATTTCTAATAGCACTTTTATGTTCCCCTATCCTAATTCTCACTGGGCGGCTGGTCTGTCCTATATACCATTTGCTACATGGACATTTTAACATGTAAATTACGTTGTTGCTAGTTTAATGGTATATCATATCCCTGATGTGGAAGTTTAATTGTTGAACCTTTAATAATAGCGCAACAGTTGTTGCACGATAGACAAGGATGTCTCCCATTACGTTTAGTCCGAAGGATTTTTTGTCTGGAAATCTGTGTAGGGCACAAATCTGAGTGTATAAGGCTGTTGCCTATTGTTTTACCACGTTTCATATATAAACGTGGTTTGTCCCAAAACAGATGTCCAAACTTGGGGTCAGATTGTAGCAAGTGCCAATTATGATTAATGGCATTTTTTATGATGTTAGAATGCTTATCATACGTGGAAATGAAATTAAATCTAGGCTGTTGTTTATTCGTTACTTTCCCTTTAAGAAACTCTTCTCTATTTTTTGCTCTGATTTCTAAACCTATCTGTACCAATTTTTTCTCATTGTAACCTCTTTTCACGAATTTGTTAACCAATTCCTGCATTTTTAAATCATACGTATCAATATCTGAACAAATGCGACGTGCCCTTATCATTTGGCTTTTTTCGTATGCTATAAAATATTGAAGGAGTATGAAAACTTGATCGATGGAAAATGTTATTGCGTTCTGTGGGTATAGAATATAACGTTGTTTGGAATGTATTACTACTTGAGTCCCTAATAATTTTAACATCCAAATATTCTATCTCAGTCTTCTGAATATTTATGCTAAATTTAGTCAATGGATGTCGAGAATTGAGATACCCCACAAATTCATTTAGTTGTTTCTCATTCCCCGTCCACATTAAGATGACGTCATCGACATAACGCTGCCACAACTTTATATGTGTGGAAAATTCCGATGTATGTACATGATCAATTTCAAACCTGATCATGAAAAGATTGGCTGCACTAGGCGCGACAGGCGAGCCCATAGATAAGCCTTGGATCTGTAAAAAATATTCATTTCCAAATCGAACATAGTTTTGTAGCAGCACCAAATCGAATAACGTCATCAAAAAGGTTATGTGTCTATATTGGTTTAAAGTTACATCATGCATTATGAGCTTCTCTGACTGCCTGTACGCCCAAATCATAAGGTACGTTTGTATATAGTGACTTAATATCAAGTGTGCACATGAACGTGACGTCATCACACTCCACGGTTTGAATTTTTTTGAGAAATTGGGTCGTATCAGTAAGACAAGAAAGTTCTTTTTTTATATGTTTCTGTAGAAAACCATCTATGTAAACTGCCAGGGGCTCTAAAAGAGAGCCCATGCCAGACACGATGGGTCTACATGGTGGCGACATCAGGTCCTTGTGCACCTTTGGTACAAAATAGATAATAGGAACCCGAGGATGGGTTACTGTTAATAAATTCTTTGTGTTTAGATCAATAATGTCTGAAGTAAATGCTTCCTCTAACAATGTATCAATTTCTTGTTTAATTTCAATGGTGGGATCATAGGTTAATTATCTATACACTTCAGCATCTAATAGATGTTCATTCGCTTTGTTTACATAAAAATTCCGGTCCATGATAACTGTTGCCCCCCCCCCCCCCTTTATCGGCTTTTTTTATGATTAACTGCTTATTTTGAGACAACTCCTGAAGTGCTCTTGCCTCAGGAGGGGAAAGGTTATCATGGACGTACGGAGCATTCTTCCATTTTTTAGTAACTTCATTAATGACCAATTGAGAAAATACTTCCAAAGTAGAGTTTTGCAACAATGGGTCAAATTGACTTTTTTTACTTAAACGCCTTGATAGTCTTGAAACATTCACACTATCTTGATTTTATTTATTGTAGAAACATCTTAAGCCTAATTGACCGACACAATTTGTAGAAATCCACTTGAAATTGAAAAAGATCATTTTGTTTCACAGGAACATAATTCAGTCCTTTGTTTAGGAGTTTGGTTTGTTCAGCTGTCAACGTATGTGTGGAGATATTTATGGCTAACGATTCTACTTCTTCTTCTGCGTTTTGTACGCTCCTGGAGGGCGACCCCGTCCTCCTGTTCTGGTCTGGACTGGAGTGTTTTCTTTTGGTTCGTCTTGTGAACTCAACATCTCTAAAAAAGGTTGGGTCTTGTTCGCACGCTGCGATTTTTCATAAGAGCTGTCTGATGTATTACTTGACATTTCAGAGGTTTGGTCACTTCTCTTAGTGAATTTTCGTTGTTGTCGTTTATTGAATCTATCTTCAGACCAATTATAGACTCTGTTGAATTGATAGTCTTTTGTATCTCTTTCATATTTTTTCAACTTATTCTGTAGTAGTAGAGATCGTAGCTTTTCCACATTGCTGTTTAATTCATTATGCGTTTTTTCATATTGGTCGATATCCACAGTCAATTTATATTCATTATCACAAATTTCAATTTCTGTTTTAGTATTTTTCATTGCCAACTGAAGGTGTCGTATAGTTAGGAGCATTAGATCCAAAGAATATCGGTTGGATATGGCAGTCCATTTTTCTCTATATTCTTGGTCTTCTTTAAGTAAAATAGGTTGAAGATTGCTCCTCAGGCCTCTAGGTATTCTTAGGGCTTTCACATACTCAGTTAGAGTCGACGCATGTAGTGTTAAACTGGTTTCTTTGCGCATCAGCTGTTCCAGTTTTTTGGTATAATTAGTTACAGGTTCCTTTTCATTCGTATGTAGGGAAAGACCAGCCGCTTCAGCTTGCTGCAAAATCACATTTCTATCGGCTTCAGTGAACATGAACATTTCAGCCCTGTTCACAGTGAGATTATTGATCTCATCAAAAGACATGGTGAAAAAATATATCACGTACGGCTAGCAAGGAAAAATACTTTATCCAATAATTGCAAACAATGCCGTATATTAGCAGTGCACACGTTATAGTCCCAGCCGTTAGGAGTACCTTGCTTAGACTCCCCTATATAAATCAAAAACGTACACATAGGCTGTATGGACAAAACATTGAACTTTACTTCATTTTTTATAAATTGGTGCATAAAAGACATAGTTCTATGACGAACACCTTAGGCAATGAAAAACATATGAAAACGTGGCAGTACTTAGCTGTATAGCTTCTCCTGTTTAGGAGGTGAGTGATAGTCCCATAGTAGACTAGTAGGAGCCGATCATGCTGAGTTGCAGCCCAGTGCCGCCATGCAATGACGCGACGTTTCGGAAGGCACGCCTTCCTTTCTCAAGCATGCGTTGTAAAGGCACGTCATCCTCTTTATTCACTGACCATGATTACACAGGTGTGCATGTCATGTTATCTATACTAAAAACAATATACTAACATCACTGTTAAAAACAATATAAATATCTCAAGCTTAGAGGACATGAAAAAGGTATAGGAGCATATTTTATATAGTGCATGAGTTACAAATAGCAACGTAGACTCAAAGACTCATTCCAAAAAAGACTCATAAAAATGAAGTAAAGTTCAATGTTTTGTCCATACAGCCTATGTGTACGTTTTTGATTTATATAGGGGAGTCTAAGCAAGGTACTCCTAACGGCTGGGACTATAACGTGTGCACTGCTAATATACGGCATTGTTTGCAATTATTGGATAAAGGTTTAATGGTCATACTGCGGTCCAGGAAAGGTATAGTCAATGTCCAGTTCAACTAAAATGGTGGTTCAAAGACTCCTTTTCCCAGCACTTTTTAATCTGTGGGTCAGACAGGTTTAATGGTCATACTGTGGTACAGAACAGGTATAGTCAATGTCCAGTTCAACTAAAATGGTGGTTGAAAGACTCCTTTTCCCAGCACTTTTTTATCTGTGGGTCAGACAGGTTTAATGGTCATACTGCGGTACAGGACAGATATAGTTAATGTACAGTTCAACTAAAATGGTGGTTGAAAGACTCCTTTTTCCGGCACTTTTTAATCTGGGGTCATGCAGGTTTGGGGCTCATGCTGCATTCCAGGACAGGGATATTCAATGTCCAGTTCAAGTAAAATGATGGTTCAAATCATACTGCCTTCTGGTACTTTTTAATTTGTGGGTCATGCAGGTTTAAGGGTCATGCTGTGGTGCAAAACAGGGATAGTGAATGGTCTGTGAGGTTTTTTTGTGGCTTTTATAACCTAAGTGTGTTGCCTAAGATGTAGCACGTATCCATTTGACTGTTGTGGATGTTAATTCCAGCTTCTCCATCCCTTGGGTGTAATAATGAAGGTGTTGTTCCTCTCCCATAGACTTTAATGGTCATCGGCGATAATCTATTATCGACTATCGGATATCTTATTGATAATTGCCGATATCGACCTGATGACGATAGTCAATGTAATCGCTCATCACTAGTTAAAACCATTCTATTCAGGTTGTGTTAACTACTGAAGAACAGATTGGCGATGCTCTTCAGTACTGAGATTCACAGGGAGCCGACCAAGCGATGACAGGCCTGACGGTCCTGCAACTTGCTTGTGTGTTGTCTGGAGCACTGGAAGAAGCGCCTTGTCTCGTACCTCTAGCTCCACGTCCTATGCCTCTCCGTGCTCGCTTACCACCTCTAGTTCACTCCATGTTCGAAAGAATAAATATTAAAAAGGTCACTCCATGTTCGAAAGAATAAATATTAAAAAGATCAAGATTTTTTTCACAGTCTCTTACTGAAGAACTGTACTCCAAAGACAGCAAATCACAAGTGTTCTTAAATTCCTATAATTTCCAACTGGCAAATAGGATTAGAAACAGATTTTTTTCTTTGGAATATCTGTGAAATGTGGCCTTTTGGAAAAACCATGACACCAAATCAACAGTGTTCTTGAATGCTATACTTTGCGACAACCAACTAGGATTAGAAACAGAATTTTTTCTATAGAATATCTATGAAATGTGGTCTTATGGAAGAACCCTGACACAAAATCAACAGTGTTCTTGAATCCTTATGCTTTGCAACTGGCACCTAGGAAAAGAAACAGAATATTTTATATGGAATATCTGTGAAATGTGGTCTTATGGAAGAATCCTGACACCAAATAAGCAGTATTCTTGAATCCCTATACTTAGCAACAATCAACTAGGATTAGAAATATAATTTTTTCTTTAAACATGTTTATTGATATTGACATGTACAGATATGAAAATCAATATAATCAAAAGAGTAGATTCACAACGGTTACACAAAGGATGGTAGAACTATTCGATATCATCAGGTAGAAATCAGTACATGTTCAGATGAGCATGAGAAGCAGTAAAACAGAAAACAGTAAACAACTAACCGAGGTTATATTATGAGCAAATATTGGTAGAAAAAACATTAAATCAATAAAAGGTGTTATAAACCTTCAGGTGAGTAATACCTGGAGGAAATCCAAGTATCCCATAGAGAGCGTTTTTTGTGAGAGTAAAAAGGGGGATCAATCAACCTTAGTTCACAGGCGCAGCTAAAATTTATACGGCGGATAACTTCCGTAATAGAAGGGGCCTTAGGGTCCTTCCAGTGATATGCTATAGCGTTCAAAGGGGCAATTATAATGTGAAAAGAAACTGTTCTGTGAACAGGGTAATCTCAGTAAAATTTATATCTAAGAGTGCAAATTTCTGGGGAAAGCTGTAAAGTGATCCCAATTACTTCCTGTAATAAAGGCCAATGCGCTTCCAAAACTTTTTAAATTTTTTGGGCAACCCCACCAGACATGAAGCAGGGTTCCTTGCGCCCGCATCTTTCCAACAAAAATTGGAAGAGCCCGGGAACATATGGGCTAGTCTGGAAAGGTGGTAAGTACCACCTAATTGAATCTTGTGCAGGGTTTTCCCTTGATGATTGGCACATTTGGAAAACCTTGGGGGATAGAGTGTGCCTGGTTCCATTGCTCTAGGGAAAAGGTCTGGTTAGTTTCTCCCCCCCAAATTGGTCATGGTAGAGAATTTACCTTGAGTCTTGCCCATAAGAATCATGTTATAAAGCAAGGAGAACCTTTCTCATAACTTTCTTTTAAATATGAAGTTGTGGAAATCTGAGAGAGAAGTATTCAAAGTGGGGCAAACGAATAGATGTATCACTACCTAAATGGAGATACTGAAAGAACATTGAGGTAGGGGGAATTGTAATTTTTGGCCAGGTCTTCAAAGGTTTTTTTAGTCCTGGTCATCATATAAATTGCTCAATTGATATTATATTGTATTCACTCCAAGCATGAAATGAAAGGGTTGGGAGTTCCAACAACGTAAGGAAATAGGAGAAGATTTCCTTTTGTATAAAAAATCCAATTATTTGGAACTACATAGAAACCATGCTTTGAAGAGATCAGTTAGAGATCTTAATAAAGCAGTTGGAGGGGGGCACCTACTATTGAAGACATCAGATGTAGATTTACGATTGGGAGTGAAAGAGGTGGCTTCAATATGTGTCCACAGATTATCTTCAATTGGTGCCACAAGATGAAATGCCTGCTCCAGAAAAAATTGCTGATTGTAGGCAGCCAAACCTTTTTTATACTAAAGTATAGCAGGTCTTTTTTAAAATTCTGGGCCTGCGGCCATTCCAAATGAACTTTGCAAGTAAATGTTGAAATTTATGTATCATAGGGAAGGAAGTAAATAGGGGATAGCCCTGCAAACATAAATAAATTTAGGAAGCAAAGACATCTTCCAACATTAATTCTGGCAGCCCATGACAAATTGAGAGGAAGTAAACGTTTGATTTCTGAGTCTAATAAACTGTATAAATGGTTGTAATTATCATTAATATTAAAGAATGGGGTAGAGAAACTTTAATGCCTAAATAGTCAACATGTCACATCTGCCATTTTAAATCCAAGAGATCCTATTAAAGTTGTTGAGCTGACACATTGTTCCGGGAACCACAACAGTTTTTAAGATCTATTTAATTTATAAAAGGAGAGAGTAGAAAAGAGATTTAGAAGTTTAAGAATTTCTTCAATGGAAGAGGAAGGGTCGGTGGTTAATAAGAAATCACATCATCAGCATATAAGCTTATTTTATAAATTAACTTTAAATTAATTCGTAGCCTGATATAAGGGGTTGGCTCTAATATGTTCACTAGGGGCTCCAGCATACCACAAAAATCAGGGGGGAAAGAGGGCATCCCTGAAGCGTGCCATTGAAATATCAAAGGGGAAGAAAGAAATCCGGAAGTGAGGACTTGTGCTGAAGGCGTGGAGTAGAGGGACATTATAGCATCCAAGATAAAACCTGACAAGCCAAATTTTATCAAGACAGAGCAAATTTGTAAACCCAGTTTAACCCTATCAAAGGCTTTTTCTGCATCGAGGGACAAAAAAGCCACATCTGAGACGGAAAGCCAGCAATCTGTACAAGATCTAATAGGTGCCTGGTAGCGTCTCTACCTGCCTCCCGGGAATGAAGCCCACTTGATCTTTAGGATGGGGGAAAGATACTAATGAATTAAGGCGGGTGGAAATAAGCTTTGCGTATATTTTAAATCTGAATTTAAAAGGGGAAAAATGGGCCCTATAGTTAAAATGGTTAAATCTGGAGCTTTCCCAGGTTTTGGGATTGTAGTTAAATTCCCGGGTAAGGAGTTCCTTCAAGGGTTGTTTTCTTAAAACATCTCATTAAAAAAGGTATGTTAAATGTGGAGAAAGAAGGTCTGAGAAGAGTTGTTAGAACCATTAGAAAGGTCATCAGGACCAGGGGCTTTGTTTGTTTTACTATACCGTATTGCTTTCTGGACTTCGGCTATGAAAAGGACTATTCAATTCGGCTACGGGGCACTAGATAGACTGGGAGATTAACAGAATTTAAGAAATTGATTAATGTGTCTCTCAGAGGGTGGGAGGAGATGTTCACTCTCTTTGTTGGTTATAGAGATTAGAGTAGTAGTCAGCGCAGTAACTTGAAATGTCTATTGGATTTATTATATTACCACCATTGGATGAAGAGAGGTGAGTGATTCTGGTTTGGCGTGAACCTGTTTCACTCGCTTCGCCAACAGTTTGCTTGGCCTGTCTCCTTTTAGATAGAATTGCCATTTCATTTTGGCCAGGTTGAACTCATATTTGTGAAGATACATTGTTCTTAATTTAATCCTCAAATCTAATAGGGAGTCTTTGTTTTGAGGGGATGGATCAAGTTTAAATGCTTTGTCTTTTTTTTTCTCAATATCAACAATAACTCACAGAGGGCTTGTTGGCGTTTCCTTTTTCCTCTACTTGCTACTTGGATAAATATACCTCTAAATAAAGGCTTTATGGCACACCACAGGGAGCTACAGAGGAGACAGAAGAGATGTTAGTTGAAAAAAATGTTTAATCTCAATCAATATATGAGCTGATCTCCGTTTTTTAAGAAGAAAATTATTGAGGCGCCAAAGTGAAGTATTTGGGGATCGAATTTTGGATTCTAGGCACATTTTAACAGGGGCATGTCGGACCATGTGATATATCCAATATCTGATGAAAGAGCTCATTAAGAACTATTTTATCTAGTAAAAAGAAGTCAGATTCTAGAGTGTACATTTTTAGGGCAGAAAAGAATGGTATAATCTCCTCTCCGTGGTATGTAAATACCTCCAGATGTCATGAATGGTCTTCCTCTAAATAAACATGATTGAAGATCATTTGCAAGGTTAGTTCGTTAAAAACCAACCTATCCAATTTAGACCACAAACAACTGAATTAAAAAATCTCCTCCGAGATCCACCCACCTCTCTAATGCTCTTTGCCTTTGTAACAACTTTTTTAATGAAGGTAAATTGTTTCTCATTTGGGGCAAAATTGATGTGAGTGTAAGGGTTTGGAGTTAAATTTTGCAGACAATAATAAAAATAGCGACCTTCTGGTCAGTAATAGATTTTAAAAAGAGAGAAAGAAATAGAATGCTTTATTAGAAATTTCTAACACCACTCTTTTTTTTAGGAGAGTGAGCTTGGAAAATGTAAGGGAAATTTTTAAGTTTCCCAAACTATGTTGATCTTTAGAAGTGAGATGTGTTTCTTTCAAGCAAATAATATTCTGCCTTGTGATTTAAGTACATCTCTCCAAAGCAAAGAGCGATTTGAAGGGCAAATTTAATCCCTTAACATTATATGTAAGAAGTTTAATAAGGCCATGAGTAAGTAGGGAAGCACGCAGTGATCTACGATTGACATTGTTAGTATCAATAAACACCTGAAAAAAAGAGGGGTTTCAAAAAAGTAAAGAGTAGAATTTATCCACATTATGAACAAAACCAAAAAACAAAACATCGCAATAAAAAGTCATTGCAAAGAAACAAAAAATTCCTAAAAGGAAAAAAAATTTTCGTTGGGCAAAGTTCTGCCTTGAAACCTAAAAAGGAAGGAACAGATTCAGAAAAAAAAGAAAAATAATAATTCTAAATGAGTGAAGCATGAGAGTTCCCATCAGGAGCCCTATGGGTAGCACAACCAAAGGATACTGAAGGACAATCAGGTCCAAAGATCTTGGTCTACTGTGGAAGGTTTTGTCGACCACAAGGGGTGATCACTCTGGATGTGTGTCTTCTTACGGACAGGACGGATTCTTCAGGGAAAATCAACTTCCAGCTTTTTTAAAATAGAGCAGGCCTCTTCTGGGGAGCTACAAATGAATTGGGTACCATCTCTAACAACGATAAGCTGACTGGAAAACCCCATCTGTAGTGAATAATCTCTTTCCCGTAGAAGCTTGGTGTAAGGCTGGAACTCCCGACTTTTTTAGCATGGTAGCTGCTGAAAGGTCAGGGAAAATGGAAATTGTCTGGAAGCGTTCTGGGAATTTATCAGCTTTGCGGGGAGCTCTTAAGAAGTTTTCTTTTGTTGTTGTAAAAATGGATCCGAGCAATATTGTCCCCCGGGACTTGCTGTGGGATATTTTTCGGTTTTTGGGAAACCTATGTATCCGGTCTATTGTCAGCTCCTGTTGATTTACACCCCGGCAGTACTAGAGCCCTAAGGTCTGTTAGGTAAGTATTTAGTGGTGTCAGGGTAACAGATTCGGGATGCCAAAGGACTCTGACATTGTTGCTGCGAGACCTATCTTCTAGGTCTGAGACTTTGGCTGAAAGACCCTGCACCTCTTCTTCCATTACACTATTGGCGTCGATTAAGGCATTATGAGAGGCAGCAACTCCTGACATCTTAGTCTCCAACGTGCTCAGTTCGTGATTGCAAAGACTGAATATCTTGTCTCAATTCTCCCATCATTTGCTTCAGGGCAGATTGTAAGAAGTGCGGAAAGTTTGGGGAAGAGTTTTATGAAGCGATGCAACGGTGAGAGGTTTGGGGGTCCAAAGGATCCTCTGATCTAGGTCCACGGATTCTGCTCTTGAAGAAGGAGTGGGAAGGATGGGGGAGGGAAATGTGGCCCCCTTCTGAATGAAGAGGGGGGTCTGTGATGATGAAGAAAAGAATTCTGGCAACTTAGTTTGGCTTAGTTTTTTGGATTTTTCTTTGTAGTGCCTCCCCTTTCTTTGGGAAAGTGAGATTTGAAAGACTGCGACAGGGCTGTAAGAATTTTGGGTATTAAGATATAAAGCTGTAATGTAGAAAGGGGGGTTTTTTGTTTTTGTTTTTCTTTTTCCTCCTGTTCTCCTTCTTTAACAGTAGTGATAGTATGGAGCTGCTTTTAAATAAGCACAGAAAAAAAGGATACTTCTGGCCGGTGATTGTAAACAGTCCCTACATCAGGTAAAGTCTCTAGAGGGAAGTGAAGGGAGCCCTGTGAGTGAGTTTCAGGGTCCAGTGCACTGAAGTAAAAAGTGCTTACATCAGGGGGTGTATCGAGATGCAGAAAAGCCTATAATAGACTCAGGCTTAGATGGTGAGACTTTCAGATATAATAAATGCAGCAGAAATTTTGCAGAAAAGTCCTGACAGTAGAGGGGTTTCTGGACACTTCAGGTTTAAACGACACTGAGCACAGCACCCGCTGACTGAGTAGCTCACTAAAATGATTCCTGATCACCAGTGCTTCCCAAGAATTAGCAGAGTACAGTTCACTGAATCAGCAAGTACTTATATCAGTAGCTCTATGGAGGCTGCAGAGAAAGTTTATATAGTCTCAGACTGAGATTGTGAGGCTGTCAGAGGTGATATTGCAGCATGACTCAGCAGGAAAGTTCTGGTAATGGAGGAATACTGGCACTGCAGGGTTACACTCACACTGAGCACAGCACTGCCGATTGAATAGCTCACTAAAATGTCCTCTTGAGCACCAGTGCTTTCCCAAAAGGTGGCAGATAAACTTTTATATAAAGCAGGACATGTGCTGTATTAGCTTTGTAAAGGGAGTTTTCAGTGAGGCCCAGCACAGCCCGGAAAGGGTAGCTGTTACAAGCCAAACCCTTTGTAGACATGAGAGGTTCCCAGAGTTGTTATTTTGCTTCAGCTCCAGTGCCATGAAGAAACAGACCCCAGGTTTTCACAGGATAACAAGTCCGATGTAACATGTCCCCAGATGTTTGATTTTTAGTTAGCAGGATGGTTGTAAAGGGTTTTATTTGGGCTGCAGAAAGGAGCTGTAGATGGTAGCTCACCAGGCACAGGTCTGCTCACATCCTTGGTCAGGCCACGCCCCAATAGAATTTTTTCTATGGAATATCTGTGAAATGGGGTCTTATGGAAGAACTGTGTCTTGTACACCGGCTGTTCCCCCAAAACTGCAGCAAGGAAATTTTGGGCATGGAATGAAATTTTTTTGTAAGAAACCAGTATATCATAGCGATTTCTTTTTAGAGCAGTGTCACGTCAAGGGAGGTGCAGTGACCCCTGACTGGAACCCAGCCCACTGTCCATGCCTATTTGACATGCTGCCCTAGGCGGCAGACGCCAACTGGGTGACAGTCCCTGTGCTGCTAGAGTGCTGGGGCCGTCAGGAGGAAGAAGGGTCATACAGTCCGGGTCAATAACAAATCAGAAACGTCAAGCCACAAATCAGAACCAAAGAGAAACCTTAAACAAGCCGGGGTCAAAAGCTAAACGGGAGCGAGGTACAAAATCAGAGCATAAGACAGGGTCAGGAAACAAGCCGAGGTCAGGTACATAGGTAAACAAACAAACTAACAAAGCACAGGTAAGGCAGCCAGGAGAATATCGCAGGTGCTGCACTCAGCCTGAAGGTAGTTTAAATGTGATTCTCAAATACCGCCCCTGCAGCTGATTGGAGCGGCCTCCGGGTCCTCCCATTGGCTGGTGTGACACGCCCCCTGTCCGGAGTGGCTGGGCATTTGTCACTCACACAGCTTCCAGCAGAATGTGTATCAGGGTGGAGTCGCAAACCAGCTGCTGCTGACTGTTGCTCCCTGTAAGCTGAGCGCCGCCTAGCCCTGACAGTACCCCCCCTTTTAGGTTTGTCCGGGTGAGACTTATGGAACTCCCTTATCAGGTGATCAGCATGGATGGATTTTGCCGGAACCCATGATCTCTCCTTAGGACCATAACCCTTCCAATGGACCAGGTACTGCAGTGACCTTTGGACCTTACGAGAATCCAAAATTCGGGCGACTTCATATTCTAACTCCCCCCCCTATGCAATCTGGAGGAGGAGGGGTCTAAGGGCGAGTCACAGACTGAATGTACCTCTTAAAATTCACGATGAAAAATGTTTTGTATACAGAAAAAGAGGGGAAATTTCAGGCCATATCCCCAAAAACC
>JAODAL010039551.1:0-37882 GCA_025379985.1 Phyllomedusa bahiana | reverse complement strand
AATAAAAGGCAATCCACAAAAACAAACCAGACATGACAGAGCAATCCCACACAACAGAACTAGACAATAGGACAGAGCAATCCCACACAACAGAACTAGACAATAGGACAGAGCAATCCCACACAACAGAACTAGACAATAGGACAGAGCAATCCCACACAACAGAACTAGACAGGACAGAGCAATCCCACACAACAGAACTAGACAATAGGACAGAACAATCCCACACAACAGAACTAGACAATAGACAGACAATACCACACAACAGAACTAGACAATAGGACAGACAATACCACACAACAGAACTAGACAATAGGACAGAGCAATCCCACACAACAGAACTAGACAGGACAGACAATCCCACACAACAGAACCAGACAATAGGACAGACAATACCACACAACAGAACCAGAAAATAAGACAGTGCAATCCCACACAACAGAACTAGACAGAACAGAGCAATCCCCCACAACAGAACTAGACAATAGACAGAGCAATCCCCCACAATAGAACTAGACAGGACAGTGCAATCCCACACAACAGAACTAGACGGAAGAGAGCAGTCCCACACAACAGAACTAGACAATAGACAGGATGGAGTAGTCCAACATAGCAGAAGTAGACAAGATCCATATCTCTGTACTCTGCAATCAGGCTGCCATTTTCAGCTGAGTTTTATTGAGTGACCTCAGGTGCATGGCCAGGTTGGTTAACAACCGTGGACCTTGAGCAGTTGCAATCACTTCAAACAAACACAGACCACAAGACATTTACAACGTTCCTGCCATTTATAACAGGAGACCAAGTTACGTAGAACTTGACGACCAGGAGAAGCTGCACCATTCAGACCAGTATGAACATATTTGCACTATTTAGGATCAAGTCTCCAAAACCTGAATGTGAAAATGTAATTTGCAAGCGCAGTCTTAGCTTCATTTCATATTACATTGACTTACAACTTGCAGCAAATACTCGGGACGCAGCTTTTTCCCTATGTTTACACATTTTCCATTCCCAAAGGATGAATGGCACTTGTTGTATTTAATGTTACACTTTGTAAAATTCTGTCGTGCTGAAGACGGGCTCTTGTCTCCGTTCCCTATTCCACGGTTAATGCTGTGACAGCCCCTCAGGGGCCGCAGTTAAATAATGACAATAAACAAATCCCGCAGTCGGAGCCGAGATTTATTATTATTTTTTTAAGTAAATAAAACTGCATAAAGTAGGTTGCAATTCTGAATTAATCTTGATTTTGTACAGCATAAACTTTGGATGTTTGCACTCTTTGAATCCTAATGTATTACACCAGGAAAGGAGGGGGTGGTTAAAGGGAAACTAGAGCTAAAACACATCATATCTTCATCAAGCAAACTGTATTGTTCCTGCTTATCAGCCATTTCTGACTAGGAAGAGGCTTTATTACCGAGCATAGTGGCTCAGTGGTTAGCACAGCACATTGGCTCAGTGGTTAGCACATTGTAGCATAGTGGCTCAGTGGTTAGCACAGTGCAGCACGGTGGCTCAGTGGTTAGCACAGTGTAGCATAGTGGCTCAGTGGCTAGCACAGTGCTCCACTATGGCTCAGTGGTTAGCACAGTGCAGCACAGTGGCTCAGTGGTTAGCCTAGAGAAGCTCAGTGGTTAGCACAGTGGTTCAGTTGTTAGTACAGTGCAACACAGTGGCTCATTGGTTATTACAGAGCAGAACTGTGACTCAGTGTTTGGTATAGAGCAGCATAGTGGCTCAATGGTTAGCACAGTGCAGCATGGTGGCTCATTGGGTAGCACAGTGCAGCATGGTGGTTAAGTAGTTATCACAGTGCAGTACAGTGGTTCAGTAGTTATCACAGTGCAGCATGGTGGCTCAGTGCAGCATGGTGGCTAAGTAGTTATCACAGTGCAGTACAGTGGCTCAGTGATTAGCCTAGAGAAGCCCAGTAGCTCAGTGGTTAGCACAGTGGCTCAGTGGTTAGCACAGTGCAGCACAGTGGCTCTATGGCTAGCACAGTGCAGCACAGTGGCTCATTGGTTATTACAGAGCAGAACTTTGACTCAGTGGTTAGTATAGAGCAGCATAGTGGCTCAATGGTTAGTTCAGAGCAGCATGGTGGCTCAGTGGCTAGCACAGTTGCCTTGCAGTTTAGGGATTCTGGGTTCAAATCCCACCAAAAACAACATCTGCATAGAGTTTGTAAGTCTTTCCCATGTTTGCATGGGTTACCTACAAACTCCAGAAAAATTCTGATTTGGAATACTTCGGAAGTTAGTAATTTAGCCCCAATGAGAAAAGGAACAAATGTGAATGATGGCAATCTCTGAACAGAACTGAGGTATATAATGGTCCAACGCATCTAAAAAAAAAAAAAAAAAAAAAATGTAAAAAATATATATTTTTACTTTTTCTTACAAGCTTTGAATATTCACTTAATGGATCACCCAGTTCTGCTTTTCACATTCCTTATTGATTTCAGCTTCTCTGCATGCTGTCAATGAGCAGAAGCATCCATTGTCTACATGCAAACGCTGCAGTGTATTCCCGATCATATTCGACTGACACAGATGCCCATTGGGCTTGGCTCAGACATTGTTAAACTAGAGTGCCTAAAGCCCACCAGGTAAGTTGATTCTGGAAGCCCACACTATAGCTACTGTCAGTGTAAGACTTGGGGGCCTGGGCTCCACCAGATTTGATGCTGGAGTCTCAACTTGCAGCTACTGTCGAAGTTGGACTAGGGTGTCTACTGTCGATGTCGGACTGAGGCATCCAAGTCCCACCAATGGATTTAAGCTACTGTCAGTGTTGGACTCGGGTGCCTAGGTCCGACCAGTGGAGTTACGTCTGGGGGCTCCACCCTACATCTATTGTCAATGTTTGACTTGGGTAATTAGGGCCCACCAATGGAGATGATTATTGGGGTCACCAGTAGAGTTGATTCTTATAGCCCACCAGTGGAGATGATTCTTGGGGTCCACCTGTGGAATTAATTCTTGGTTCCCACCAGTGGAGCTGAATCCATGGGCCCATCATTGGATTTTAATCAAGGGGCCCATTATTGGAGTTGATTCTTGGAGCCACCAGTGGAGCTGATTCTTGGAGCCCACCAACAGAGTTGATTATTAGAGCCAACCAGTAAAGTTGATTCTTGGAGCCACCAGTGGAGTTGATTCTTGGGATCCACCAGTGGAGTCAATTCTTGGGGCTCACCAGTGGAGTCAATTCTTGGGGTTCACCAGTGGAGTTGATTCATGGGGCCCAACAGTGGAGCTGATTCTTGAAACCCACCAATGGAGTTGATTATTAGGGCCAACCAGTGAAGTTGATTCTTGGCTCTCACCAGTGGAGCTGATTCTTGGGACCCACCAATGGAGTTGAATCCAGGGGCCCATCATTGGAGTTGAGTCTTTGGGCTCACCGGTGGAGTTGATTCTTGGGGCCACCAGTGGAGCTGATTCTTGGAGCCACCAATGGAGTTGATTATTATGGCCAACCAGTGAGGTTGATTCTTAGAGCCAGCAATGGAGTTGATTCTTGGAGCCACCAGTGGAGTTGATTCTTGGAGCCCACCAGTGGAGATGATTCTTGGAGCCACCAGTGGTGCTGATTGTTTGGGCCACCTGTAGAGTTGATTCTTTGGGCCACCAGTGGAGCTGATTCTTGGAGCCACCAGTGGAGCTGATTCTTGGGGCCACCAGTAGAGTTGATTCTTGGGGCCACCATTGGAGCTGATTCTTGGGGCCCACCAGTGGAGCTGATTCTTGGGGCCACCAGTAGAGTTGATTCTTGGAGCCACCAGTGGAGATGATTCTTGGAGCCACCAGTGGAGATGATTCTTGGAGCCACCAGTGGAGTTGATTCTTGGAGCCCACCAGTGGAGTTGATTCTTGGAGCCCACCAGTGGAGTTTGTTCTTGGGGCCCACCAGTGGAGTTGGTTTTTGTGGCCACCCTAAAGCTACTGTACATGACCGCAGACACTGCCTCTCTGCCTTTCCCCCTGGGGTCCATTGGGGATTTCCTCTGCTCCCCTGTGGGCCAGTCCAAATCTGGGCTTAGGCCACATAATGATGAGGGTAAACATGCTTTGTACTTTTCAAGCCAAAGATAGGGAGCATAAGGGCCCACATATACTCAGCTCTGGCCCCGCGCTGTAAAGTTCCTGTAGACCGGACTTGTTTCTATTGTTCATTCCCGTTAATGAGTTTAATTTCCACACAATATGCAGAACCAACCATGAAATAACTGGAACGTGGCAGCGCTGAAACCGCTTACATAACAGAAATGCAGTCGGTTTGATAGACTGTCCTGTTGTCAGGATCAAGGGAAATGATGTACGGAGCAGTTTATCTTCTCTGCTGACATATAAATGAATAATGTTGTGCTTGGTAAGAGCGTTGGCACGCGGCACAATGCAAACATACTGTACAGTAACAGGAGGAATAAAATCCAGCAAGAACCGTGGGTGAATACCCAAAACAGGTCAACGGCAACTACTGACCATAAGCACAGGCGTCCCCAACATACAATGTATCTGGGGTTTAATTCGAGCTTCCTGGCACGTGTCACAGATGGTAAAATAATCTGGACACTGGGTCTATAGGCCACCAAAATGACAATAGCGAATTATGTTGTGTTCCTATGTCATCTGTCTAAATCAGAGAATCAAAGCTGAGCTCCTGAGTGTAGTAAAGTGACCTGAAAAATTCATTTACTGGGAGGTGCATTCTTGTGTCACAGATGGACAAAAGTTAAATGCTGCTTGGACCAAGTGCTAAAATTATCAACTTCATGTGGGACAAAAGGGGTTTGTATCAAGTCTATTGGAAAACAGTATTTAAAAGTGGCTAGTATGAACCTGGGTGGGCTAGAGTACTCCTAGGGGCAAGGTTAAAATCTCCCAAATTTGTGACTCAAGAGGCTGGCAAATATAAGGAAGGATGAGAACCCAGGTTAATGAGCAAAGAACTGCTACCAAGAACTTTGCAACAAAATAGGTCATTTGTACTGGTTGAGCTGCAAAGGTCTCCTTTAGTCCCTCCTCTGTGACACATGGTGACACATGATCAAAACAACACACTTGATTGGCTTTCTAGTTATGGAAACTCATATTTTGTTGAACTTTTGTCCCAATCCCAATACAGGGTAAAACTTTTTTGCTCAAATCTATTGGAAAGGAAGGAGGTTACAAGGTTATATGACCTACGTATTTGATCTCCCTTGCCTTGGTTACTACCATTCCATATATTTGCCAATCATCCTAGCTTTGCCAAGACAATACTGAAGACTGGGCCGCCCTAAAGTGGGCATTTTGAAAGCATTCCTGGGATCAGTGTTGGATTTGGGTGTCTAGGGCCCACCAGTGAAGCTGATTTTTGAGGCCCACTAGTAAAGATGATTCTTGGGGTCCACCAAAGGGGAGGGTTCTTGGGGCCCACCAGTAAAGTTCAAACTTGAGGCCTGCCAGTGGATTTAATTCTAGAGGACCACCAGTGGAGTTGATTCTTAGGGCCCGCCAGTAAAGTTGATTCCTGGGGTCCACCAGTGAAGTTGATTCCTGGGAAATACCAATGGAATTGATTCCTGGGTTCCACCAGTGGAGTAGGTTTTTAGGGCCCTCCAGTGGAGTTGATTCCTGAGGTCCACCATTGGAGTTGATTCCTGTGGAATACCAGTGGAATTAATTTTTGGGTCCCACCAGTGGAGTGGGTTCTTGGGGCCCTCCAATGGACTTAATTCTCGGGGTCCACTGAGTGGAGGTAATTGTTGGGGTCCACTAGTGGAGCTGATTCTTTGTGCCCACCAGTAGAATTGATTCCTGGGGCCCAGCTTACAACTACTCTATATGACAGCACATTATTCTTGCTTTCTGCTTTCTCCCTGAAAATCAGCCCAAAGCCTGCCATGCCCTACTCCAACCTTCCTCTGCTACCCTGTGAGCTAACCCAAGCCTGCCTAGGTGGTCACAAGACAGAGCTTAAATGTTCCTATTCTGGTTTACAAGATGTTGGTAACTATTATTATTATTATTATGCATTTTAGCGCACCCTTAGTTATATATATATATATATCATAGTTCAAACAGGTACAAAGTGACAATAACTAAAACCTTGTACAGAGGGAGAAAGGACCCTGCTCGTGAGGGCTTACACTCTACAGGAAAGGAGGAAAGAGACAGGAGGTGAGGAGCAGACAGGTTTGTGGGGTGGAGTAGGGCAATGGGTTATTGTAGGTTACAGGCTCCTGAAGAGATGGGTTTTCAGGTGATGTTTGAGGCTGGTGAGAGTGGAGGAGAGTCTGAGGTGTTGGGGCAGTGAGTTCCAGAGTATGGGGGAAGCATGGGAGAAGTCTTGGAGACGGTTGTGTGAGGAGCTGATAAGAGGAGAGCAGAGAAGAAGGTCCTGTGAGGAGCGGAGATAGCGTGAGGGGAGATATCTGGAGATTAAGAAAGAGATGTATGGAGGGGAGATGTTGTGTAGAGCCATGTAGGTCAAGGTTACTAACTTGAACTGGATTCACTGGGCTATCAATCTATCAAACTATCAATCCATTGCTCTGGGAGCAGGATGATGATTCCCATTTAGAAAAAGTAGGGGCTCACCGGTGCTGGGGAAATGCTCTCGAAGGGGCCCCATAACCACCGAAAAGGTGGCCACCGTTAGATTTATGCACTTAGGGCGACATGTCCAACTTGCCAACGCCAGTTTTTTGGTCTATTTTGCGCCAAAACCACTTTTGACGCCATAAATGAACTGTCGTACACCAAAATTAGGCGCATTATACACAGGGCAAGACACTTTGTAATGCGCCTAAATATGGTGCGCTGTGTGCCCCCGTCGTGCAACATATGTTATGCGCCTCTGTCGGGTAATGCGCCTCAATAGGCACATTACATATACTACCAATAATATACTATGCGCCGCAAGTTGCACAATGTGCCTTTTTTTAATGCAACTCGCGATTTTAGGCGCATGATGTTTTCTTCGCAAGGTACACCTGATGCCAGTTTTTTTAAAGTATCGGACTTTCAGGCGCATTTTACACTAATTTAATGCGCCCAAAACTGGCATAGATACGCCACTTTTCTGACATGTTGCCCTTAGAATCAATTTTCTTCCAAATTTTACTGAAACTGAGGCTAAATGATGCGATGAGCAATGTTTTTTGAAAGGGGCTTTAAGTAATGATCTTGACAGGGCCATCACCAGGTGATAAAACTATTTTAGCATAAGCCTAAGTCTTGCAGTCAATTTCATTTTAAATAAATTCATCTCTTCAGTAGTAGCATCACCGCTCGCTGACTGTCAGCTTTTTTTTTTTTTCCTCCCTTTTTTTTTTGCCTTCAAATGTGCGAGCGAGACAACTTGAGCTCTTTTGAAAAGCTCGCGGAGCACCTTGGGACGACTTGTTAACAATATATTAATAATTGTTTTGGCAGGTGACTCAGTGAATTCCCCTGCAGAAAGGGAAAATGACAGAATTAACTTTGATACATGCGATCTCCCGTTATTGACGCTAAGTCCACTCGCTCCCAAAAAAAACATACCTATATATTAAAATAAAAAAAAAAGCTGAACGCCGGCAGATGATTCTCTCCAATTCCCCGGGCCGTCATCCTCGTTCTGCAGACCAGGTGTTCGTCTTAATCAGCTAAATAAACTAGATGTAGGAGTTGAGGATTTCGAAGCCACCGTTCCCTGTGAGTTATTTGCAGATAGATTTTTAGGCAAGTGAAAAAAATGTTTTGCAAAATTGAGAAATATTTTCATTGTCGGCGTTTTGGGGTTGAAAACCCCAATCTTATGGGAAAAAAAAAAAAAAAATTACAGACACGCGGCCACACTCACAGCTCAATGGCAGAACTAAAAAATCTTCACAGTAAAAGGTAATATAAGCCGCAGTGCTACATGGGTGAAGCCCCATAGTATTCAAAAAAGAAAAGGGAATTTTGTCCAGAATCAAAAGAGGAAATAGGAATAAATAAAATTATATTTTAATAAGTGCAATTTAAATGAGAACTATAGGCTTTCCCATCAATTTTCCCTTCTGACGCGTTTCATGCCTATAGTAAGGAAAAATGTATGACACACAGTGGAGATATGAAAAGAATCTTAAAAAACCCTATCCTTATAATTGCTTATTAAAAAGAAAAAAAATTGCACATTAGAAAACCTATTTGAAAAAGCCCGGTCCCGGCGTAAACGCGTCATACAGTGTTAATAGGGGAAAGGTTAACGCTTTTCTGCCACTTTATTGGAATAAAAAAAACCTTTATTTTAAACAATATCCTCGGCTTCGAGAAGAGGTTTATTCCTGAACCGGGCGCCGGGTCCATCTTCTTTCTAGTCTATCTTCACTTAGATAAGAACCATTCACACATATGCAGAAAAGCCGCAATATCATACAGGGAAGAATGCTCAGGTGAAAACGTAGTGATGAACAACCACTCACATGCTGACTATCCATGAGGGGTTTGATTATCTAGTACGTAGCTGTTCATTGGATAAAAATCAGTTCACATATAGGGAGAAAAGCCCGCACTTACAGTGGAGACTACCAGGGGCAAAAAAATATAAAAAAACCACTCACACACCGACTATCTATGAGGGGGGAGGGGGGGTGGTTTTTCTTGTCAAGCTGCTCATTGGATACGAACCATTATGCAGAAAAGCCACAGCATCATACAGGGGAGACTAATGAAGTGAACTATATGCTTATAGTCGCATGTCCACTTGACGCATTTCAAACCTCTGGTGCTCTTATCCATAGTGAGAATAATGTAAGACACACAGTGGCAGATACTGATGAACAATCACTCTCACACCTAGTATCCATGAGGAGGGCAATTGCTAAGTAGAAAAACTGAACGTTAGATACAGTAAGAACCAATTCACACCAATATAGAGAAAAGCCACAATATCATGCAGGGAAAACTGCTCAGGTGCAAAAATACTGATAAACAATCACTCACACCATGAAGGGGGTAATTGCCTAGTACACAACTGCTTATTGGATAAAAACTTCTTCACACCAGTAGGCAGAAAAGCCACAGCACCATACAGGGGAGATACAACTGCAAAAATACTAATAAACAACCACTCGCATGCCAACTATCCATGAAGGGGGGTGATTGCCTAGTACATAGCTGCTCATTGGATAAAAACCTGTTCACATCAGTAGGCAGAAAAGCTGCAGCACCATACAGGGGAGACACAAATGCAAAAATACTAATAAACAACCACTCGCATGCCAACTATCCTTGAGGGGGTGATTGCCTAGTACATAGCTGCTCATTGGATAAAAACCTGTTCACATCTGTATGCAGAAATAATGCAGCACCATGCAGGGGAGACTGCTCAGATGCAAAAATACTGGTAAACAACCACTCACACACTAAGGGCCACATGTATGAACCTGTTTAGGTCTAAAACTCACTTTTTTGCCCATAGGTTACTATGGGCAAAAGAGGTCCGTGAAGGGGTGATTGCTAAGTACATAACTGCACATTGGATAAAAACCAATTCACAATAGCAGGAGAAGAGCTTTACTTATGTGCAATTATAAACAGTAACAAGCCCCCCTCTCATGGATAGTCGGCGTGTGAGTGGTTGTTTATCAGTATTTTTGCACTTAAGCAATCCCCCCCCCTGTATGGTACTGCAGCTCTTCTCCTGTCCGGCAAATCAGACCCAGATGGCAATACCTGGATACTTGGTTTCCCCTTCAGCACTGCATAAGCTAAAATGGGGCAGGGTGCTTGAGCTATTACCTGCCCAGACTGAAAAATGCTGGGTGCAGTTTTTTTTGACAATGCTGGAGGGTATCTATACCAGATTTATAGACCTATGTCGACCTATTGTTCCAATACCCCAATACAACATGCAAGACTATGGTCTCTGATGAATTTTACGTAAATATAAAGCACCACCATGAGGCACTTCCTAAGTGTAGGCTATGGCAGAGTAAAAGCCTTTGAGGATATAAAAGTCCTTGACCAGTCCAAACTTGAAAGCCAACATCCAATTTGTAAAGCTCTAGATTTAAAGTTTCCGCATAACACTGTCATGTCCTGAGCTACCAGTCAACCATCAGCTGCTACCCATCTCACCAGCCTTAATCCTATTCTCAAACATGGATCATGTTCCAGACTGGGAAAAAAAATTTTTAAATTTTACCTTTGACCAATTTATCCTCTTCATGGTTGTTTCCGGTTTGTATTCCTTCTTTGGCTTCATCCCAAATGGCAATACTACAGGTGGTGGAGCCATAGGTCCTGAAAAGAGTCTACCTCCAAATGGTGGTGGTGGTGGTGGGCCTCCAAACAGAGGAGGAGGAGGGGGAGCTCCAGGGAGTGGTGGAGGTGGTGGTGGGCCTCCACCCGGAAGTGGTGGTGGTGGTGGAGGACCAGAGGCCATCCCACCAGGTAGTGGTGGTGGAGGTGGAGAGGAGGAGGGTGGTGGAGGCCCTCCTGCTGCTGGAGGTGGTGGTGGTGCTCCTCCTGGTGGTTTTACACCCTGCAAACATAATATAAACATAAAACAATGAAAATGATATAAAACCCAATAGAGATTTACTCGTGTGGTCATGCATGTAACATGGATCATAAGGGATATCTGACTGGAAATGTTTACGGCTGGCAAGAATCATGGGCTATGGGTAGTTTTTGTAGATATTTTTTGTAAAGCGAGTAAAAATATTCAGAAATGATGAAAGTACTTTACTAACACTCTGCAAAACACCGCTGAGTATAGAAGAGGTCTTTGAATTCTCAGCAACCATGATGACGAATATCCAGCCCAACCAAACCCGAATAAAAGGGGCAGTAGGTGGACTCATCTTTTGGCAAGAGGTGTATTCACCACAACAGATCTCCAGATTCCACACGCTACGTAACTTCTATACTGTTTCGATTACTTGTTCACATGACAATCCCCCTCATCATGCCATCAATACCAAGCCAAATTTTTTCACAGTTGTAGATGAAGGATCTGTTGATGGTTGTCCTTTCTCTGTATATGGAGAATCGCCTCTTGGTTCTTTTGCTTACAACAGTTTCTACTATTATTACTATCATTATTTCAGATCGCCATTAGTTCTGGATGGGGGTCACATACATAACATATATTAAACAAGTACAATGACAATGATAACTGACTAACAACTGGTACAGAGGGAGAGAGGACCCTGCCCGTGAAGGCTTATGATCTACAATGAGGAAGGAAAGAGACAGAAGGTGAGGGGCAGACATGTTTGTGGTTGGTGCAGGATTATTGTAGGTTATAGGCACCTGAAGAGATTGGTTTTCAGGTTGTTGTTGAAGCTGGTGAAAGTGGAGAAGAGTCTGCTGTGTTGGGGCAGTGAGTTCCAGAGTGTGGGGGAAGCACGGGAGAAGTCTTGGAGACAGTTGTGTGAAGAGCTGAAAACAGAAGAAGGTTCTGTGAGGAGCAGAGATTGTGAGAGGCGAGATATCTGGAGATTAAGGTTATGGAGAGCCTTGTAGGTCAAGGTTGGTAACTTGAACTGAATTCGCTGGGCAAAGGGTAGCAAATGAAGGGATTGACAGAGGGGAGAGGCAGAGAAGGCGCGAGGAGAGAGGTAGATAAGACGTGCAGTATAGTTGAAAATAGATTGAAGTGGAGCAAGAGTGGTAGACAGGAGGCTGCAGAGAAGGGTGTTGCAGTAGTCTAGACATGGACAAGCATTTTTGTATTATTGAGGTTAAGGATTGGAGTCTCCATTGATGTGATTAGGAAAATACTGGGATTCCATCCCTTTAACTACCCTTGTCAGGGATGCTATTATTCGCTATCGCCTATATCATTGAGCTACCATCCCAGTACAGGCGACCCCGTCTGGAACCTTACCCTACTTATATCTAACCCCTATTAAGCCCAAGCTTCGTAAAGTAGCCCCCAAATGTTTCGGTATTTACTGCTACCTCGTCAGGGGACATTAGTTAGTAGATATGGTTCATGAATCAAGTCTGTGCAATCCTATGGGGAAAGAAGAAGGCTCCGCACAACTGGAAGCAGCTCTGGTTTGCCATTGTGCCTTGTGGTGTGCCATTGTGCATCTTGGTGTGCCATTGTGCACCATGGTGTGCCATTGTGCGTCCTGGTGTGCCATTGTGCGTAGTGGTGTGCCATGGTGCGTCGTGGTGTGCCATGGTGCATCGTGGTGTGCCATGGTGCATCGTGGTGTGCCATTGTGCACCGTGGTGTGCCATTGTGGATCGTGGTGTGCCATTGTGCACCGTGGTGTGCTATTGTGCGTAGTGGTGTGCCATGGTGCGTAGTGGTGTGCCATGGTGCGTCGTGGTGTGCCATTGTGCACCGTGGTGTGCCATTGTGCGCCGTGGTGTGCCATTGTGTGTCATGGTCCGCCATTGTGCATTGTGCTGTGCCATTGTGCCTCGTGGCGTGCCATTGTGCATCGTGGTGTGCCATTATACCTCGTGGCGTGCCATTGTGCCTCGTGGTGTGCCATTGTACCTCGTGGCGTGCCATTGTGCCTCGTGGTGTGCCATTGTGCACCGTGGTGTGCCAAAGTGGATGACCCTTTTACAATGTGATCCAAATGATGTTTTATATGGTAGGATGTGAACGTCCTATTTCTGTGAAATTTCAATTTAGGAAATCAATCACTTTCCTTACTCCACTCAAAGTGACAACCCGGCTCATTTTTGCCTCATTATCTTGCAAATGATGTTGCATTGTCAGACTGCAAAATGGATGCCTCCTTGTATCCAGGCAACAGCAACGCTCTAACATCTGCCAGAGAAACGTTCAAAAAAAATTCCGAATCGACCAAAACTCTATTTTGCTTTGAATGTATTTAGCTCTCGCCGCACACAGCCCTATTAACCACCAGTTTTAGAAAATATATGGTCAATCAACAGTAAATGGCGCATAATTTCTATTAACTGCATTGACACAGCGTCTGGAGAAATATTTGGGCTTGAAAACCCGATGCAGATTACAGAGAAAATAGTCCAGATCTGCAGAATATAACAAACCACAGATGAGTGTTCTCATTTTTACATTTGGATGTTCCTGGCAATAGCAGAAAGGGAATATAATTGCGTGAGCCTAAATTATCATCACAAATCTGTCATGTTCATATTATCACCACTGCAGAAAATCCATCTGCTAAAATGAATTTTTTTTGCAGCCCGGCCGAAATGCCAAAATGAACTTATACTCATTTCTGCTCTTATTCTTGTTACCGTATTTACTCTAATATAAGACCCCGTATTCAATATATTACAATGTACTAACCTAAAAAGAGGGACAAAGTCAGACAAGGAAGGCAAACAGGATGGGTTCAGATTTGAGCAAAACCCATTTCTAATCTATTGGCCAATAACACGGCTACAATAAATTCTACTTTGAAAACCAAGTAGAGGAAAAGTTAGCTACTTTCTCCCAAGTTTATCTTCAATATGATAACTTTAAAGGGGTTGTCCCGCTACCAAGATTAGCTGTCAACATGTAGGGAAGAGTAAATGAAGGCAATGGAAAAAGAAGCCAGTGCAGCCAGCTAATCCTATTGTCCATATAACAAATGTTGGGAAAACGGTGCCTGTACCTCGCCCCAAGATGCGCAAATTCCAAAGTGGGAAGGAAATCCTAAGTGGTCAGCTTTGTTTCCACAGCATAAAGTAAAAACAAGACCTTTATTGGAACCCTTGGATAAAAAAATGTAGCTCACATGGCAAAAACAAAACAAGTCCTGCTAACGCGTTTCAGGCTTGCTATGACTAAAGGCGGTTGCACGCCCGAAATGCATTAGCAAGACGTGTCTTGTTTTTGCCATGTGAGCTACATTTTTTATCCAAGGGTTCCAATAAAGATCCTGTTTTTACTTTATGCTGTGGAAACAAAGTGCTGACCACTTATGACTTTCTCCTCATTCAAGAGCAAAAGAAGACTTTTTCCAACTATATTGCGTTCTTTATTTTGCTTTAAAGGGGTTCTCTCACTACAAAGAGTAGCTTTCCACATGTAGAAAACACAGAAACAAGGCCATAATCACAACTCAAAGGCTGGACTGAAACTGAACCCAGTAAAGAGGCAACACTGGCCCCTATGCTATTTGGGAAAGATAAACAGGTGCAGCTGATTGCTGAGCAGTAGCTCACATACCCCACCACTAGGGGAGCAATTAGACTGCACATTAAATTGATACCTGTTCACATAGTATGCAGAAAAGCCAAAGTATAATACATGGGGAGACAGCACATATGCAAAAATACCAATAAGACAACCACTCACACACCTTCTATATATGAGAGGGGTGGTTGCTGGTATTATAATTGCATATAGATCAGGTAATCCCAAAGGATGCCATTAATGCAGATACGAGTGGTGCACCATGCTGGCTTACAACCTATGACGCCTCTACTATTCGATTGGGCGGGCTGCCCAGCAATTTTTGGGTGTCCAACAAAAAATACAGACACCCTCTGCTCCCCAGTACTTATGGGCAAAAAATGTACATACTGAAAAAATATCAAATATGAGGTATTAGTTAATACAGTGGCCACTATATGCAAGACTGCAAGCCCCGTCAAGGTGCCTCATTTCTTACAAGTCCCTACACAAAGATTAGCTTTCAACATGTAGGGAACGTTAAATCAAGACTTTTTCCAAATCCATATATCTTTTGATTTTGCCCAGATTTAAGGAGGAGTTAAGAGATTTTATCTGCTCTGAGTGCACACAAGTTTCTCTGGTTACCGATCTGCTCTCTCCCCTTCTCTCTCTGCTCTATGTCTTATCTGAGAGCAGGGAGTGACGTCCCCACATGTAGGCACACAGTACCCCGGCATCTTGAGAACAGAGTGTGTTATCTCTAACAAACAAAGGAGACTAATTACTTTTGTTTACTTTTTTTGTTACTTCCTATCACAGAAATGTACAGCAGAAAGAAGATGGATACAGAGCAAGGAAGGAGATCTGAGCTTAATGGGTCAAGTATCTCTCACTTTGTTATATTATGAGACTAACATAACATTGCTACTAGACAGATACTGGTAATATCTTCTAGAACCTTGCAAAAGCAAGACATACACATTAGATAATAGTCGGCTGAACCCCTCCACCAACTATCAACAGGAGCTGCCGGCTGTCTAATGTGCATGGGGACCTTCCAATTGCCCCCTGATATGATATTAGGGAGAGAAGGACTGGGCATGGGACATTTTTATGCTGAATCATTTTCACTTTCTGTAGCAATAGCTGCGATCAGAGGACTAGGTCAGCGGTGAAGAGTACTGTCCATACTTATACAACATACACAATTGGCTGAGATGGAGCATGTAAGTATACAGGGGAGTGGGTATGGATAGTTTGTCTGATAGCTTCTGAGGGTGTAGGGTATGTGTCAAATACAAGCAAGCAAGCCGAATTGGCTTGCTATGTCCTTTATTGTAGCCCATTAGAGCTTAGACACAGCAAACAGGGATAGACAAGTCCTGGGTGCAGAAGGACTGGCTCTCCGCTTTCCATAGAGGACAGAGTCAGCACTTTGAATAGGTTATGGTGCATTTTTAATTCAGAGCACTGGTGTGCACCTCCACGGCACTCTGACAGCCCAACCCAGGCCCCCCAACCACCGATCCTAACCAATGTCAAAACTTCATGCTAAATAGGTGAATGGGGCTGGCTACTATATGGGGCTAGCTACTATATGGGGCTAGCTACTATATGGGGCTGGATACTATATGGGGCTGGATACTATATGGGGCTGGCTACTATATGGGGCTGGATACTATATGAGGCTAGCTACTATATGGGGCTAGCTACTATATGGGGCTGGATACTATATGAGGCTAGCTACTATATGGGGCTAGCTACTATATGGGGCTGGCTACTATATGCGGCGAGCTACTATATGGGGCTGGATACTATATGAGGCTAGATACTATATGGGGCTTGCTACTATATGGGGCTGGCTACTATATGGGGCTGGCTACTATATGGGGCTGGCTACTATATGGGGCTGGCTACTATATGGGGCTGGCTACTATATGGGGCTGGCTACTATATGGTGCTGGCTACTATATGGGGCTGGCTACTATATGGGGCTGGCTACTATATGGGGCTGGCTACTATATGGGGCTGGATACTATATGGGGCTAGCTATTATATGGGGCTGGCTACTATATGGGGCTGGATACTATATGGGGCTAGCTACTATAGGACATCTAGACCTTTTATTAACTACATGCTGCACCACAGCCCTTTGAAGGCAACTATAATGCTGATGTGGCCATTGGTAATGGTGAGTTTTTTTGTAGTTACTTTTTGTGACCAATGAGAGCTTTGTGACTCTGGATAATGGAGGTCTGTTGACCCAATGAGAAGTCTGAATTTGGCTCTATTGAGAGGTAAAGATAGTGTAGGACTGCCCGACCTGAGATCACGTTGTAAGTTCGTGGGTGGCTTAAACATTTTTTGATCAAAACGTGTGAACTAAGAATGTCAAAGTTTTTTCATGTATGATAGATAGCATAAATGCTTCTTTAGGGATTTCCATGTATTGTATAGCCCCATGAGAGCTTAGACACAACAAACAGGGATATAGAGGTCCTGGGTGCAGAAGGAACGGCACTGAACTTTCCCTAGAGGACAGAGTCAGCACTTCGCAGAGGTGATGGTCCATTTTGAATTCAGAGCACTGGAGCCTACCTCCACAGCACTCTGACAGCTCTACCCAGGCATCCTAGCCACCCATCAAGGTCAGAAACTTAGGGCCACACGTATGAAGCTGTTTAGGTCTAAAACTCACTTTTTTGCCCATAGTAACCTATGGGCAAAAGAGGGAGATTTAGACCTAAACAGGTTCATACATGTGGCCTTTAGTGCTAAAGAGGTGAATGGTGGGGGCTACTATATGGGGTTGACTACTATACAACCTTAAAGGACATCTTGGCCTTTTATTGACTACACAGAGCACTACAGCCCTTTGAAGGCAACCATTATGCTGATATGGCCATTGGTAAATATGAGTTTGACACCTCTGGTGTTGGGGCACCTTCGGTAAGCATTCTGCTTGGGTTGAGCTCTTTTACTTTGTCACTGCTCTATATCAGAAGATGAGGTGTTGGAACCCATTGGCTGGGATGTCCCTCATATAAGGAAAGGGTCTAAAGGGCCAAAGTGGAAGAAACCCATTAGAGCAGGGGTGTCAAACTCATTTTCATCGGGGGCCACATCGGCCTCACGGCGTACCTTAAAGGGCCGACGTAATTTTAGAACTGTATAAATGTAACTTCTCCTTAACAGTTAAGCGAGCTATTAAGGAGTAGTTTCATTTGTACAGTATTACTGTTACAATCAGCCCTTTGACGGTAATCAGGAAGAACATTTTGTTAAATAACCTTGAAATAACCAAAGAACTACAACTTTGGTGTTTGGAATTTTTTTTTCTTCTAATCTACGGTGTTCAGCATATGTAATGAGAGGCGACTGACATCTCATTTCTGACTCCCTGGTAACCACTGTGAAAAACCGTACCCCAACATATATCATGGTGTAGGAATGGAGAATAATAGCAAATAAAGTCTTAATTGGACTACATTTGTTCTATATTTTATCTATTATTCATGATACATATTGGGGTGCGGTTTTTCACAGTATCTGAGTGGTTACCAGGGACATAGTCATAAATGAGATGTCAATGGCCTCTCAGTAACTGAAATGTCTCCCATGTGATGTAAAGCAGGGACCAGAAACGCTTATATTTTTCTATTATTAAGACATAGTCAAAAATTTTATTTTAATATTCCATAAATGCTAAGTCTTGCAGGTAGAAGAAAGACCTGCATTCAGGGGATAGCTCTTATCCCCTGGATGCAAAGTGGCTGATACCTGTGAGAACTAGCATAATAAGTGCCCAATTAATGATGAGTCAGCAAAATACAATTGACATTAACAATAATTATTAAAATCTATATAAATATATTTTATTTCTACACAGGCTGTGGGGTCAGGGACAGCCGGCAGTTAGTGGGAGTGAGCGACAGCACTGCCCGTCTGCCACTCGCCCACTATACTTTATATCAGAGAGCGGGGGACTGGCCTCTGGCCTGTCTCACCTCCATAAGCAAGATGATCCTGAAGACTGTTGTGTCCTGCATCCGGCACCAGGACTGAGGAAGCTTGCTGTGCCGTCCCGGTCACAGTGACAGTGTCATCACACAGGCAGTGGAGGGGTCGAAGGGGGGGGGGTCGGTGAGGCTCTCAGGGTATGTTCACACAGGGTAATTTCGGCACGCATTTCACCACATAGTTGCGCACTAATACGGGCGAGATGCGCGCCGAAAATACGGTAATCCATAGAGAACTATAGATTACGCCTCATCCAGGAAGATAAGTGACATGTCAATTATTCGCGGCGAGGACACGCAGTGAGTAATGCATGTCAATGCCGTCCTCCCTCCCCCCCGCCGCACCATGGGAGTACACGTGTATTAGCGCGTGATCCAGAAAGACACAATGTATTGCGGCGCGTACTGTGCGCATCGCAGTACATCGCCCTCAGGATGTATGTTGCGCGCCTTCTTGTTCCGCAGAGGAGGGGCGAATGTAGGCAGGTGATAACAGCAACCAATAAGTGCAGCTGCTGTTTAGTAACCTGAGCCTGTAACTAACTTGTTAGTAACTAACCTGAGTAACCTAAGTCATTTCGGCTTGTGGCAAGGCCCGCGGGCCTTGTGATTGACACCCGTGCATTAGAGGATCTGGCTCCTTTGTTTGCCCACTTAACAGGGATGCTGGGCCCTAAAGAAGTCCGCTTAGGGGAGGTGCAGATACAGACACCATATCAGAAGATAGTAAAACGGGCACAGACCTTTCAATAGGTCAGGAAAGGAATCACTATGGGCAGTGTCATTTTTTCATTCCCTTGCCTATCATTTGCTCTGACCCCCTGACCTCACTGCCGAGAAGACTTCATGGAAACTGTATCAGAGTATCCATAACCACACACCAGACGGGTGAACGGATAATGAGGGTTCTATCAACTCTGGTCACAAATCTAAAATATCATTAAAAGGGCGACTTCCCTGCCGGTAATTAAACTCCATGGACCCAAGTATTGAGTGGAGGAGCTGTCGGCAGAGGTCTTCTCATAGGAGGAGATGATGCTTTAAGGTCTGGGTGATGGAACTTAAGCTGCAAACAGAGTTATCTCCATTTATCTTTTGGTCCCAAAGTCGGTTTCTTGTGTTGCATAAAATCAAACCTTGCCAATTTTGAGGCATAGACTCGCGGGACAAACTCACAACCGCGTCAGGGACTTGACAATGATATCCTATGACTTTTTACAGGAAGAGCTGCCACCATAGGCGCTGGACTATACATTACAGATCTATATATAGCAATATAAACTCATTGATTCTTGGGTCTTTCAAGGAATTAACTAAATCTGTGTATTGCGAGAGCCGGTCGCAGCCGATCTGTGTCCCTTATCTTTCTGTCGGCTGCACCCATATAAGTTCTGCCTTGCGTCCCTTTCGGGGTCAGATGTGACCGCGTCGCTCCGGAGTGCCGCTGATTAAAAGGTTTAGTGATAGATTTTACTGCACTTTGCACAAAGGTTAAAAACCGTGCAAACCCGATGTTGGAGGACTAAGAATGGTGAATGCCGTGTACTGTAGGTGGCCTAATCCTTTAGACAAGTGTTTCTTTATTTCTATTTATTTTATTAATTTATCTACTTTATTCATTTAAATGGCCATTACATTTTACAGAGATTGTTATTATTCAAATTGGTCCTTTTTGCCATTGGGGCTCACAGGCTAAATTCCAGATTATTGCTCCTACCCCAAAAGTAACACCTGGTGCCTGATACGCCAGAAGAAATACCTGGTGCCTCCTTCCCCAAAAGTTAAATGTGGTGCCGCATACCCAGCACAGAAGTAACACCTGGTGCCTCGTACCCCAGAAGTAACACCTGGTGACTCCTGTCACAGAAGTAACACCTGGTGCCTTCTACCCCAGAAGTAACACCTGGTGCCTCCTACCCCAGAAGTAATACCACCTGGTACCTCCTATCACAGAAGTAACACCTGGTGACTCCTATCACAGAAGTAACACCTGGTGCCTCCTACCCCAGAAGTAACACCCGGTGCCTTCTACCCCAGAAGTAACACCTGGTGCCTTCTACCCCAGAAGTAACACCTGGTGCCTCCTACCCCAGAAGTAACACCTGGTGCCTCCTACCCCAGAAGTAACACCTGATGCCACATACCCCAGAAGTAACACCTGGTGCCACATACCCCAGAAGTAACACCTGGTGCCTTCTACCCCCGCAGTACCACCACCTGGTGCCGCCTCCCCCAGAAGTAACACCTGGTGACTTCTACCCCAGAAGTAACACCTGATGTCACATACCCCAGAAGTAACACCACCTTGTGCCTCCTGCCCCAGAAGTAACACCTGGTGCCTCCTAACCCAAAAGTAACACCTGGTGCCTCCTACCCCAAAAGTAACACCTGGTGCCTCCTACCCCAAAAGTAACACCTGGTGCCTTCTACCCCAGAAGTAATACCTGGTGCCTTCTACCCCAGAAGTAATACCTGGTGCCTCCTACCCCAAAAGTAACACCTGGTGCCTCCTACCCCAAAAGTAACACCTGGTGCCTCCTACCCCAAAAGTAACACCTGGTGCCTCCTACCCCAAAAGTAACACCTGGTGCTTACTACCCCAGAAGTAACACCTGGTGCCTCCTATCCCAGAAGTAACACTTGGTGCCTCCTACCCCAGAAGTAACACCTGGTGCCTACTACCCCAGAAGTAACACTTGGTGCCTACAACCCCTAAAGTAACACCTGGTGCCTACTACCCCAGAAGTAACACTTGGTGCCTCCTACCCCAGAAGTAACACCTGGTGCCTACTACCCCAGAAGTAACACTTGGTACCTACAACCCCAGAACTAACACCTGGTGCCTACAACCCCAGAAGTAACACCTGGTGACTCTTGCTCCAGAAGTAATACCTGGTGCCTTATATGCCAGAAATAATATCTGGTGCCTCCTTCCCCAGACTTTAAATGTGGTGCCTCGTACCGTAGAAGTAACACCTGGTGCAGTGTTTGGAGGAAGAAGGAGGATGAGTACAACCCCAAGATCATTATCCTAACCATTAGGATAATGACGCAAAAAACACACAGCCAGGGCAACTAAGGAGCAGCACCATAAGAAGCATTTCAAGGTCCTGGAGTGGCCAAGCCAGTCTCCAGACCTGAACCCAATGGAAAATCTTTGGAGGGAGCTGAAGCTCAATGCAGCCCAGCGATAGCACCAAAACCGGAAAGATCTAGAGAAGATCTGTATGGAGGAGGGGGCCACAATCCCTGCTGCAGTGTCTGCAAACTGGGTCAAGAACTACAAGAAATGTGTGACCTCAGTAACTGCAAACAAAGGTTTCTGTACCAAATAGTAAGTTCTGTTTTTCTATTGTATCAAATACTTATTTCATGCAATAATATGCAAATTAATTATTTAAAAATCGTGGAATGGAATTTTCTGGATTTTTTTTTTTTTTTTTAAATTCTGTTTCTCACAGCTGAAATGAAGCTACAAACTCCAGACTAATCCATTTCTTGTAGTTGGGAAAACTTGTAAAATTGCCAGTGTATCAAATACTTATTTTCTCACTGATGAATGTAAGTATGTATATGCATAAACTTCTTAAAATGGGTCAATTACTTTAAAAGTTTACATAAGGCTTCAGAGACGGACGGCTTCCAATGGACTTAATGCTGGAAATAAAAAGCTATTTAATAAATAATATGTATGTATTATTTAAATATTGTGACTGAGCGCTGGTAGAAGACGTTTCCTGGCAATGCGGAAGTCAGGCCCAAGAGGGATCAATACCAAATTGCTGTTGATTAGCTCTTTACCTACAAGCTCCATAGAAGCCCAGTTACCGTTTGCATTAAAAGTGGCCGAGTCATTAATGACGGCAATAAAAAAAAGCCGTTTTGTAATTCTTTGCAGTTTTAACAGAGTTTGTTTACGTCGATGTGGTCAGCCGGACCTTCTGATGAGTCTCAGAAATCACAAGCGGGCATTGATCGCCAGCAGAAGGGGTCAGAGAGGGGACCAGTCTGCAGAAGGAGACGGCTGCTCCTAATGGACTTTGGTTGCCAAATCAGTGCAGCTTCTCAAGGAGAAGAAATGCAACAGCCCCCCAGGTGGACGGTAACCTTTCCTGGAGACAGCGACAACACTCTTCAAAAACAAGAAAAAAAATTTAATAAATTTTTTTTCAAGGGATTAACATTGAGACGAGGGAATAATTTGAAGTTCGTGGGTCGCTGGATCCAAGCAGGAAAGGAAAAAAAGAGAATGTCAAGTTCAAAGATCGACTCAGCAGGATAAGGTAAAAGCTAAGGTAGTTATATCAGACAATTAGTAAACAAGTAAGGAAACATTTCGAGGTTACAGATATATATATATATATATATATTATATATATATATATATATATATATATATATATATATATAAAATATGTAGAAAATATCACTGATATAATAAGGATTCCAATGTACATTATAACTACTATAAAACTGCTCCCATGTAGAAGAATATAACTACTATAATACTGCCCCCTATGTACAAGAATATAATTACTGTAATACTGCCCTTATGTACAAGAATATAACTACTATAAAACTGCTCCCATGTAGAAGAATATAACCACTATAATACTGCCCCCTATGTACAAGAATATAACTACTATAATACTGCCCCTATGTACAAGAATATAACTACTATAATACTGCCCCTATGTACAAGAATATAACTACTATAATACTGCCCCCTATGTACAAGAATATAACTACTATAATACTGCTCCTATGTACAAGAATATAACTACTATAATACTGCTCCTATGTACAAGAATATAACTACTATAATACTGCTCCCTATGTACAAGAATATAACTACTATAATACTGCCCCCTATGTACAAGAATATAACTACTATAATACTGCCCCTTATGTACAAGAATATAACTACTATAATACTGCTCCTATGTACAAGAATATAACTACTATAATACTGCTCCTATGTACAAGAATATAACTACTATAATACTGCTCCCTATGTACAAGAATATAACTACTATAATACTGTCCTATGTACAAGAATAGAACTACTATAATACTGCCCATATGTACAATAATATAACTAATATAATACTGCTCCTATGTACAAGAATATAACTACTATAATACTGCTCCTATGTACAAGAATATAACTACTATAATACTGCTCTCTATGTACAAGAATATAACTACTATAATACTGTCCTATGTACAAGAATATAACTACTATAATACTGCCCATATGTACAATAATAGAACTAATATAATACTGCTCCTATGTACAAGAATATAACTACTATAATACTGTTCCTATGTACAAGAATATAACTACTATAATACTGTCTCCTATGTACAAGAATATAACTCTTATAATACTGCCCCTATGTACAAGAATATAACTACTATAATACTGTCCCTATGTACAAGAATATAACTACTATAATACTGCCCCTATGTACAAGAATATAACTACTATAATACTGCCCCCTATGTACAAGAATATAACTACTATAATACTGACCCCTATGTACAAGAATATAACTACTATAATACTGCCCCTATGTACAAGAATATAACTACTATAATACTGCCCCTATGTACAAGAATATAACTACTATAATACTGCCCCCTTTGTACAAGAATATAACTACTATAATACTGCTTCTATGTACAAGAATATAACTACTATAATACTGCCTCCTATGTACAAGAATATAACTATTAGAAAACTGCTCCCTATGGACAAGAATATAACTATTATAATACTCCCCTCTATGTACAAGGCTATAACTACTATACTTCTGCCCCCGAGGTACAAGAATATCCGTACTCTAATACTGCTCATCTGTAAAATAATATAACTTCTATAATACTTCCCCTTTGTACAAGAATATAACTTCTATAATACTGCCCCCTATGTACAAGAATATAACTACTATAATGCTGCCTCCTATGTACAAGAATATAACTGCTCTAATACTGCCCCTATGTATAAGAATATAACTACTATAATACTGCCTCCTATGTACAAGAATATAACTGCTATAATGCTGCCCCTATGTACAAGAATATAACTGCTATAATACTGCCCCTATGTACAAGAATATGCATACAATTTAGGCTTGTATAATTGAGATGTGCCCATATCTCAGCAAAGCACAGTAAGTGCCTGCAACAGAATACTAGCGTCTTGGATTATATCATAGTTCACTGATTGTTCTTCACTGGGAACAAAGATGTCCCTTAAAATTCAATGTATTCCACCTGCTGCGTCTCCTGGAGCCTTTGTGCTTCCTGAGTGTTGTCTTTTTCTGCATTATAAGATACTACACAGAAGCCGGGCAATTTTAAAAGTAGAATAGCTTAAGAGCCACTGATCTGTCTGGTATAAGGATGGTGTCCCCCTAATTCCCTTATTTATATAAAACTCTTCACGGACTGCCCGTACAAGGCTCAGTGTCCCCTCTTTGTTCTTCTCCCATGTATGAGTGATTGTCACATTGTGTTCTATGCTGCAGTGTTTGGTGTAACGGCTGGCCGGCCATGAGGTGGCATCACCAAACATTGCCTCTATTACTGGGCTCCAGAAAACACATTATGGTGGCTACAAGACTGCAGTAATAGCAAGGACCAAGTTTCACCTCTGGCCTGTGAAGATGCAAATTCTAACACACTGGCTGGCAACGTGGACTTCAGCATTACATGGGGCTAAGTTGGAGAAGAAGAGGTTCCAAAAGAGAAAGGTTTGGTGGCAGTTGTGTAGAGTGGCTGCGGATAATGCCTAAAATACCTGCTGAGAGCATGCTTAGTAAGTGTGCGCAAGTTCGGCCACCGAGAGAGCTGCCAGTGAGCTACCGAGTTACGGAGTGCAGCTGTACAACAAAGGCCAAAGAGAGCCACCATGAGGCAAGACCTGAGACTGGGAGATTTGGAGAGCTTGAGAGGTCTTGACATTGCTTGCATAACTCTCTGTTCGGTTTGACAGCAGTTTAGCTAAATTTGTCACAACATTTGGGTTTGGGATATTCAAGACCCAAATGCATCGAAGTCTTCAGTAGTAATATTCAGCAAGTCTTCTTTTGTCTCTAGAAAGCACCTTTAGTAGCCAAATGTCTCCTAACGCCAAATGTGGGGAACATCTTTGCCACAATCTCAGAAATATCTAGGAAACCCCAGGGTTAGGGTTGGACTGTTCCCAAGCTATTTCTTAGGGCTAGGATTTTAGTTATGAATAATTTTGATTTTCACTGAAATTCCGATTGAGTTTGACGTTGATCCAAATCTGAATTACAACCATGCTTGCCAACATCTTAAAACACAAATTTGGAAGTTTTTTGACCATGAGCTTAGCTAGACCCCCCAAACATCATGGAACAACCACTCTCAAGGCAGAGTTTGCATAACAATCCCACCCATTTGTGTGTAAGTGAAATGGTGAGCACCCCAAGTCAACTCCCCTGCTGGGCCCCATAATCAACTCCCCTGCTGGGCCCCATAATCAACTCCCCTGCTGGGCCCCCAAATCAACTCCACTGCTGGGCCCCCCAAATCAACTCCACTGCTGGGCCCCCCAAATCAACTCCACTGCTGGGCCCCCCAAATCAACTCCACTGGTGGGCCCCCCAAATCAACTCCACTGCTGGGCCCCATAATCAACTCCCCTGCTCGGCCCCATAATCAACTCCACTGCTGGGACCCCCAAGTCAACTCCACTGCTGGCATCCCCAAGTCAACTCCACTACTGGCATCCCCAAGTCAACTCCACTGCTGGGCCCCCAAATCAACTCCCCTGCAGGGGCCCCCAAGTCAACTCCACTGCTGGGCCCCAGAATAAACTCCACTGCTGGGATCCCCAAGTCAACTCCACTGCTGGCATCCCCAAGTCAACTCCACTGCTGGCATCCCCAAGTCAACTCCACTGCTGGCATCCCCAAGTCAACTCCACTGCTGGGCCCATAATCAACTCCACTGCTGGGACCCCAAGTCAACTCCACTGCTGGGCTCCATAATCAACTCCTCTGCTGGGCCCCCCAAATCAACTCCACTGGTGGGTCCCATAATCGACTCCACTGCTGGGCCCCCCAAATCAACTCCACTGCTGGGCCCCATAATCAACTCCACTGCTGGGACCCCCAAGTCAACTCCACTGCTGGCTTCCCCTATTCAACTCCACTTCTGGGACCCCCAATTCAACTCCACTGCTGGGCCCCATAATCAACTCCCCTGCTGGGACCCCCAAGTCAACTCCACTGCTGGGCCCCATAATCAACTCCACTGCTGGGATCCCCAAGTCAACTCCACTGCTGGCATCCCCAAGTCAACTCCACTGCTGGCATCCCCAAGTCAACTCCACTGCTGGCATCCAAGTCAATCCACTGCTGGCATCCCAAGTAAAACTCCACTGCTGGCATCCCCAAGTCAACTCCACTGCTGGCATCCCCAAGTCAACTCCACTGCTGGCATCCCCAAGTCAACTCCACTGCTGGCATCCCCAAGTCAACTCCACTGCTGGGCCCCATAATCAACTCCACTGCTGGGACCCCCAAGTCAACTCCACTGCTGGGCTCCATAATCAACTCCACTGCTGGGCCCCCCCCAAATCAACTCCACTGGTGGGTCCCATAATCAACTCCACTTGTGGACCCCAGATTAACATTCCATTGATGGGCCCTAGGCCCCAGTTCGGCACTGCATGTACCCCCTTTCTGCCGGGCATGAGGCGGCGTCCTATGCATCTGACTACCTCCTCTTACCCATCGTCCCAGCACTGGGTACTATAAAGATCCCAGGAGAAAACCATTCAGAATGTTTTGTGATATAGTTAAAGGGGTTGTCTCACCATAGACATTGATGGCATATAGGACGGCACCAATTTTTGGAGTGAGCACCACAGAAAGGTTTTGGGGTTTGCCCATTGAAATCAATGGAAAAGTCCTGATCATTTTTCCATTCCAAACGGAGAGGTTATGGGGCTTGCTCTAGTGATAGGTGCCAGTCCTAGGATGGGACCTGCACCTCTATCCAATCAATATGCCATCAATGTCTGTGTTGGACACACCCCTTTAGAACCAAAAACCTCTCCTTCACCGGTAAAGATCTCTGCGTCATTCAGGAGGGGTGCCCCCGACATGTGGCACAGCAGGATGAGGCGGCATCTCTAGAGCCATCTCTCATTTACATTGTGGTCAGAACAGATGCAAGTAAATAATTCAGAGATGCCTTCAAATAAAATGTGCTGAATCCTTTACTTGAACACTTAGCTGCGCACATTAACCCTTCGTGCAATTAGGAATTTCCTTCTAACTCCTAAAGGACGCGACTCGGCTTATTACTTAATGACGCCGCAACTTTCATTTGATTATATTTTTCAATCTCCAGAATTCGAAATCCAAGTCATAACTCGTTTTTCATCAATTTAGCTTTATGTTTTACTACTTTTAGATGCTAAAAAAAAAATAACCCTTTTTTTTTTTATTTCTTTGTATGTGGCTCCATTCCAAGATTGCTCAACCTGCTCAATTTATCGTATGGGTCATAGCACATGAGGCAACGCCAATTATCTACAATTTATAGATTGATATATTTATTTTAAATCCCTTTCTTGGTTTAAGCATTTCAGTGTCCTACTTAGCATTGACCATGGTATTTAGGGCAGGACTGGCATTGTCTAGGATACAACAGCCACTAGAATAGCATGTTGACTGTGTAATACTGTTGGCACCCGCAAGTGATATTACCGGCACAGCTCTAGTGCCCATGCCATCACTGTGCCATGGTATTGCATCTGTTCATGGGAACTGCATGACAGAGCAGGAAAAGGCTAAAAGAACTGACACATTATTATATCTATTTAAGGACCTCTGAGGTTGGTGAATAGAAGATTAGCAAAATTATTCTGCGTCATGTTCCTCCCCTGCAGAACCTGCATTGGCCATAACGAGTGTTGATCGAACTGTTCTAGAAAAGTTAAGTTCTAGTAGAACTTAGAAATACTACAAATTTTATATAAACAGAGGATTTAACCAAAATATCACTGCAAATAATAATCCCTGTTAAAACATAACTTTTACTAGGCTATCTAAAACTTCTCAAATTTTTAGAACTCGAACCAAACATTTTACTGTTCGTTCAAGTTAAGTTCTAGTTCTAGTTGGACACGCCATTTTCAGTTTAGTTTTCAGTGGCTTTCTCCATCCAATCACCTTTCTGCAATTTCGGTGCCATCCAATCCCCTTTCTGCAATTTCGGTGCCATCCAATCCCCTTCCTGCAATTTCGGTGCCATCCAATCCCCTTTCTACAATTTTGGCTCCATCTAATCACTTTTCTGAACTTTTGGCCGCCATCCAATCCCCTTTCTGCACTTTTGGCTCCATCCAATCACCTTTCTGCACTTTTGGCACCATCCAATCAGTGCAGAGCACAGAGAAGTGTCAAAAACATCATAGCTGAGGTGTAGGGCTCTCATTGGCTGCTAAAATTACATGACCATGTTATATATATTGCACTGTATTGGCTTGTGAACGCCATTTTCAGCTCACTCTCTGTACTGTACTGACTGCCCTTAGTTAGATAGCATTTTCCTCTCCATAGACAGCAATAGTTAGGGAGTTTGGTATTGCTGGCTGCATCTTTCCCACACCCAGAAGCTGTTATTTGGTGACATTTTCAGGCTCACATAACGCCTAACTCTCATATACATGGATATATATTATACATAGTGCTTGGATTTGCTAAATCATACTCAGTGCCCAAAAGTTCTATTTTTGCAATTTTGGGGGTTCAGTAATAATATAACACACCATCTCCAAATCTCCTATGTGTCAAAGGGGCTTTTGGGCCCCCTCAGGATGCAGGGCCCCGTAGCAGCTGCTACCACTGCACCTCTTTTAGCTACGACCCTGCTTGCAAGTTGTCCTCATCTTGTCAGTTCGCTATTGAAAGGAATGAAGTATTTTAGCCTCTGTCCCTCTTAGAGCCAAATTTTCTTCACTAAGTTGTTCCCTGTATCCAGTTACTGTTATGGATGGTAATTCCAGCTTCTCCTCACCTGTATAGGTATAAAAATTGACCCGAACATCTTCTCCCATGGACTTTAATGGAGTTCGAGTTCGAATAGAACTTCGAACCGAACTCACAAAAGTTTGAGGTTCAAATCGAATTAAAACTTTTTACTGTTCGCTCAATAGTAGCCATAACCCAATGTTTCAGTTCTATGTGTCAGAGCAATTTATCCACCTATAAGTCATTTCACTGGCCACACTTTTCCAGACAATGTTTAGCACATGGCTGCAGCAGAGATGAGTCAGTCACTTGGTTCAGGGGATCCCTGGCTTTGTGTAAATGAAACTTAAAGGCTGTGGACATATTTGACATAATAAAGGCAAATATATTTTACTTATATTTGTGGCTACCTTGAGTCTAAGAATTTTCAGGGTGAAATTTTCACTTATTTTCAGCCCCATTGATTTTCAGTTTGCCGCCTCCTCCTGGTTTCAGTCTGTTCTCATTTCAGCTATGTCTGTCCAGGATGTTGTGGTCTTTACTTGCTGTTATGTATCATCACACCTTCATTCCTTTACTACTCTCTCCTTCCAAAGCTCATAAGGGATTTCTGCTCCTTTGTGCTGACAGACACTGATGCGGAGGCATCTGTGATTTCCCTTACCCTCTGCAGAATCTGCTGTGGAAGCTCTCATTCTACACTTATACATAGTTAATATAGTCGTCTCCCTCTTCTGCAGAATGCCTTGCCTTTGATTTTCTTCCTTTCATTCATTTACTACTTTCTTCTTTAAAAGCCCATAAGAAATTTATTCTCCCTTGTGCTGACAGACACTGATGCTGAGGAGTGTGATTCCCCTTACCCTCCGCAGAGTCTACTGTAGGTGCTTTCATTCCACACTTCTACATAGTCAATATGGTTTTCTCCCTCTTCTGCAGGATACTTTGGCTTTGAGTTTCTTCTTTTCATTTACTACTTTCTCCTTTCAAAGCCCATAAGGAATTTCCTCTCCCTTGTGCTGACGGACACTGATGCTGAGGAGTCTGTGATTCCCCTTACCCTCTGCAGAATCTGCTGTGGATGCTCTCATTCAACACTTCTACATAGGCAATATGGTCTTCTCCCTCTTCGGCAGAATGCTTTGGCTTTTATTTCCTTCCTATCATTTCTCTACTACTTTCTCCTTCCAAAGCTGATAAGGGATTTCTGCTCCTTTGTGCTGACGGACACTGATGTGGAGGAGTCTGTGATTCCCCTTAACCTCTGCAGACTCTACTGTAGGTGTTCTCATTCTACACTTCTACATAATCAATATGGTCATCTCCCTCTTCTGCAGAATGCTTTGGCTTTGATTTCCTTCCTATTTCGTCTCCCTTGTGCTGGCGGACACTGATGCTGAGGCCTCTGTAATTTTCCTTACCCTCAGCTCAGCAGAGTCTGCTGAGGGTGCTCTCACACTTTAACATGGTCACTGTGGTCTCCTCCCTCTTCTGCAGAATGCCTTGTTGGTGCTTTCCTCCCAATCTACAGACTGATACAGTTCAGTCTGTGTGATCTGCCCTCCCTGAAGACTTTGATGCTCCCCCTCTCTTAACTCTCTTATCATCACATATAGGGTAAACATCTAGGACTTGGGAACATGTAAAAAAAAAACAGGGTTAGGGTTGGACTAACCCTCCTCAGTTATGGTGTTCCAAGATGTTTCCTAGAGTTTATATTGGATTTAGTTGTGCTTTCTTTCCTAATTACAAACTGATACAGTAGAGCCTGTGTGATCTGCCCTCCCCGAAGACTTGGGTGCTTTCCTCCTTTTTACTCTCTAGTCTTCACATCTTGGAGTTGCTGTGATTTCTTTTTTTTCTTTTGCCAAAATTCAATTTGGCTGACTCAAATAAACTCGCTAAAATTCAGGTTGAATTTGACCTGAATCCGAAATGCAATACTCTCTAATCTGCCCTGTGCATCTCCTTCCACCTGCTTGGTTCTATATCTAAAAGAACAGAGAAGAACAGGAGCATTCTGCTGTTAGGATTCAGCAGGGCAGCCAGCTATGTGAAGGAGTTACACAGACTCTACTGCCTCAACATTTTTAATGAAAACTTTTGTTGCTTTTTTAAGAAGCAACTGAACAAGAAAATCTGCCTTGTGCATCTCCTTCCCCCTGCTTGGTTCTATATCTAAAAGAACAGAGAAGAACAGGAGCATTGTGCTGTTTGGATTCAGCAGAGCAGCCAGTTACGTGAAGGGTTACCGACTTTCCCGCAACATTTTTAAAAAAATTTTTTTTTTCCTTTTTAAAAAAGAAATGAACAAGAAAATTGCCATGTGCTTCCCCTTTCCCCCCTGCTTGTTTATATCAAAAAAGAAAAGAGAAAAAAGGAGCATTTGCTGTTAGGTTTCAGGGGCAGCTAGCATGTGAAGGAGTTACACAGACTCTACTCCCTCAATTTTTTAATGAAAACTTTTGTTGCTTTTTAAAGAAGCAAAAAGAAAGAAAATTTGCCCGGGAAAACCTCCTTCCCCCGCTGGTTCTATTTTTTAAAAGAACGGGAAAAGAAAGGAGAATTGTGCTTTTGGATTCGCAGAGCCCCAGTTACGTAAAGGGTTACACAGACTCTACTCCCGCAACATTTTAATGAAAACTTTTTGTTCTTTTTTTAAGGGCAACTGACAAGAAAATCTGCCTGTGCTTTCCCCCCCCCCCCCCCCCCCCCCCCCCTGTTTCGTGCTGTACTAAAAGACCAGAGAGAAAAAAAAATTTGTGCTGATAGGTTCAGCAGGGCAGCCAGAAATGGGGAAGGAGTTAATGATCTACTGCCGCAATTTTTTAAAGAAAACTTTTGTTGCTTTTTTTTAAAGCAACTGAAAAAGAAAATTTGCTAGGGTTTCCCCTTCCACTGCTGGGTTTAATCAAAAAGAACGGGGAAAAAAGAAAAAAGCATTGTGCTTTTGGATTCAGAGAGCGCCGTTACGTGAAGGAGTTACAAGACTCTCTGCCGAACTTTTTAATGAAAATTTTGTGTTTTTTAAGGGAAAACTAAACAAAAAAATTGCCATGTGCATCTTTCCCCCTGCTTTGTGCTGTATCTAAAATAACAGAGAAGAAAAGGAACATTGTGCTGTTAGGATTCAGCAGGGCAGCCAGTTCTGTGAAGGGGTACACAGATCTCTGGAAAACTTTTTTAAATAAAAAAATTATGTTGCTTTTTTAAAAGCAATGAAAAAGAAAATCAATTTGTAAAAATCTGTTGATATTTTTTAAAATCATTTTTAAAAAAAATAAATTCAACAAATCTTCAGCTGCCCCTTCTTCTAAATAACCTTTAAAAAGCAAAAAGGTTTGCTAAGGAGTGGGGCCATAGATGCAAATCAAGTTACACGGGGCCCTGTAATGTGAAAACACATAGTCTGCTAGGGGTGCATCCCGGGAAAATGGTAGAGTTTCTACTCAAGACTGACTGCAAAATGTATTTTATATTGTGCTGGGGTAATAAAAATAATAATTGGTTGCAAAAGTAGTTATAAGATTTAAATATTTAGTTGGAAGCATTGCATGGGCCGGAAGGATCAGTCAGTAAAGTAGAAATGTCTGCAAAATGTATAAAGTCAGAATAATGAAGTTTAATAAATGCGCCACATTGTTCTCTTTTTGTTGAGCAGAGGGCGCGAGGGGCAGGGAAACATTGCAGCGAGCGCCACAAGTGTCCTCAAAACTTCTTTTTGTTTCTGCCGACTTTTTACCAATAAATTAGTGCATTCATGGAAGCCTTTAATTTAGAGACAAGTATCCAAACCCAAAAGGGGTTTTGCGATTCCGACATCCTCACTCAATGCAATCATTACAGTCACAGCATAGTAAATAAAAGTGCAAGTTAATTAACTTATTAATACCAAATGAATGTGTTTTGTCTGTTTAGGAATGGATGTTCCTTAGTAGATAATACACATTATTTAAAGGACCCCTAACCACCCGGAAAATTTAAATATTTTTTATATTAATTTCTGATCGTTTTGGGTGGGATGGAGTACTAATGGCTCAAGCTCCCAAAATGACTTTTGCAGATCAAACCGTCATAGGTTGTTCTCCAGCTTTTACTTCTTCCATTCAATTTTGCTTTGATTGCGTTTTTCCCCACCATTGTTTCATAGTAGTTGCTTCCCTTATGCGGCCTTTCCTGTTGCACTAGCGACTTAAACCTCTGCCCCAAAAGAGCCAACTCAAATGGGGTAACGCTCCTCACTAGGGAGAGGCAACTTTTAGATGTGTGGGAAATTTAAATATTAGTTGCTCCAAAAATTTTAAAAATTTGAAAAGGCTCAAGGGAAACGTTCTAGGACTCTGCAGCGGCACCTATTAGATGAAGCGTTCCTCAAGTCATATGTCACCCACTTTGCCTTGCAAATAAATTGGGATATGTCCCCATATTTTCATGCAGCAGTTTTTCCCGGGGATTTTTCCCTTCATTGTGCAATGATCCCGGTTGGCTAGGCGAGAGGCTCTAGGAGTAGCTTAAAAGGGGTAACATTCCTCAGTAGAGAGAGGCACCTTGCAGATGTATGGAGACTTATACACCATTACTTGCTCCACTAAAATTCAAATATATTCTAAAAGGCTCATGGGAAATGAGCTAACACTCTGCAGCGCCACCTCTTGTATGTGGCCGACTCCCTCATCTTCGCAATATGAATGGGATTAATTCAAAAACCCGGGTATCATTGTAGAAGCTATTCGGAGTGTTGCCCCTCATCAGTTCAGAGTAAAATCCTGGTTGGATGTACTAGAGGTACATCCCCACTAGTGGAGGGATGGTGATGCTGGAGACTTAAACACTTTTAGTTGCTCCAGTGAAATGCAAATATATTCATAAAAGAACTCAGCTAATACCCCAAGCAGCTGTCTGCAGATGAATATAAGGTTGAAATAAATCCTTCAATTGCAAGGCTTTTAAAGTGTTTTGGGCCAAAAAACACTACATCCCTTGGGGGAAAAAGCCCTAACTAATTTCCCATAAGCCTTTTTGGATATATTTAAAGAGCCAGTGTTTACCCCCCCTTGCTCCCCCTTTCAAAATTTAAACTGCTACCCTTTTTTAAAGGGACTTTTTATTTTCCCGGGCCTGATCTTTTTGAGCAATGCTGGTGGTCTCAGTTTTTCGGTTTCCCCGCCTTTCCCCCAAACTGCTGCATGACCGCGGTCGTTTTTTTACCGAAGAAATTAGCTGCCTTTTTTTTCAGAAATTTACTACTCTCTTTCTGACCTGGGCACGCTGTCACCACATGTGACCATATTGGGCCCACCCCTGAAAAAAAGTCCCCGTAAAGGGGTTAAAGGCTGAAACCGGGGTCCCTTAAACGGAATTTAAAAGCCGTACAACCTGGAAGACCCACCACCCCTCTTAGGTGACTTGCTACACAAAGTTAAAAGTCCCACCCAGAATTTTCAGTTCATGGGATTGTAGTAGGAGATCTATTGTTAATGGCAAGATTTTGTTATTTGTTTTCTTTAAATAGCAATTTAATGTATAATTTTTTTTTTTGGGTTAGTAACATGCTAATCACAGGGTGTACTGCTGGGATCACTAAAAAAATCAGGTCGCGCAGCGGTGGAGGAACCTGGCAAGAAGTGTTCAGTTTCCCTGTAGCGCCACCACAGGTTACATAAAGCATTACACATGAACAACTGAAACCAATCTTTTAGTGTGATGCATGGACATGATGGGTCCTCGTGAGTAAAATGACCTCTAGTGCTGTATTGGGCCAGCAGGGGTGGGGAAATCAGGCAAGGTGGACCATGAAAAAAAGCAGGCCCGGGGTGCTTATCAGGCTGAAAACCCAAAAAAAGGGGGGCAGACGTTGAGTTGGCAATGGTACAGTATTGTGTGTGCACCCAAGACTCAGCTCCACTTGTGGGCTCAAAGACTCAGCTCAACTCGTGGGCTCAAAAAACCACTCCACTGGGGCTCAAAAAACTCACTCAAATCGTGGGCCAAAGATAGCTCATCGTGGGAAAAAACTCGCTCCCCCTCGTGGGTCAAAAACTCGTCCCCTCGTGGGTCAAAGCTCAGCTCCACTCGTGGGCTCAAAGACTCAGCTCCACTCGTGGGCTCAAAGACTCAGCTCCACTCGTGGGTCAAAAAACTCAGTCCCCTCGTGGCTCAAGATCGTATGTGGGCTCAAAGGAATCAGCTCCACTGTGGGTCAAAGACCCCCGCTCCAAACCCTGGGCTCAAAGACTCGCCCACGGGGCTCAAGCTCAGTCCACTCGTGGGTCAAAGACTCGTCCACCGGGGCTCAAAGACTCGCTCCCTGTGGGCCAAGACTCGCTCCACTGTGGGTCAAAGATCAGTCCACTTTGGGCTCAAAGACTCAGCTCCACTCGTGGGCTCAAAGACTCAGCTCAACTCGTGGGCCCAAAGACTCAGCTCCACTCGTGGGCCCCTAGAATCAACTGCACTCGTGGCCCTCAAGTATCAACCCCACTGATGGCCCCAAGAATCATCTCCACTGGTGGCCCCAATAATCATCTCCACTGGTAGCCCCAAGAAACAACTTCACTGGTTTGCCCCAAGAATCATCTCCACTGGTGGCCCCAAGAATCATCTCCACTGGTGGCCCCAAGAATCAACTGCACTCATGGCCCTCAAGTATCAACTCCACTGATGGCCCCAAGAATCAACTCCGCTGGTGGCCCCCAAGAATCAACTCCGCTGGTGGCCCCAAGAATCAACTCCACTGGTGGGCCCCAAGAATCAGCTCCATCGGTGAGTCCCAAGAATCATCTCCACTGGTGGGCCCCAAGAATCACTGGGTCCCAGATATCACAGTCTAAATGGCAGCTAAATGAGGGTCCTGAATTGGGGACTACCTTCATTGAAATAGAAAAAAGGGGCTTTATAAAGTAGACAATACTACTTCAGAATACAAACATTTCAGATTTTAACTGCAGCTCCAGCAAACTTTCTTTGGCACACCTTGTATAAAACTGGAAGAAGGCAACACCATTATGTCGGCTGCCGCTGATTGCCTGGGCCCAAACTGTGACTGGCATTTGCTGCTTGCGTAAATATTCCTCTTGAATGACACATGTTCGGGGATAATCATCTCTGGCAATCTCATAGTCATAAAGGGATTTTAAGAGGAGGGGAAATTGTCTTTTTTACATCGAGCCTCCCGCTAAACACCTGCATTCTGCAAAGATCCACAGGCGACATCTTCACAACCTAAATCATATCCATCCCTGGCTTCTGCGCTCTGACTTTTGGATGCCCGGATGGAATAAGAAATCTGGAACGTTCTCCATCCATCTTACAAGTGGGACGATAGAATGATGGCGCACGGTGCAAACAAGTTTATAGGTCGGTAAATACTGCTGGATACAAAGTAACAAAACTTACAGTTTACAAGGTTTTTAGTGACTGAAAATTGAAACATTGTGTCAAGTGCTGCACAATAAGCTACAACTGCGCCAAGCTCTAAAAGACACGATGGCCTGAGACGGGGAAAAGCCACGTTATCTGCCATGTTTGAAGCTTGAGTAAGAAGACTTTATTCAAATGAATAAAGGGCAAAGCTAATTTTTTTATATTTTTTATGAAAATTTTTAGAACCTCCCACTTTTTCAATAATAACAAGGTTTATTTGCCTTCAAAAAGTGATGACAAAGTTAGTGGGAGGAGTAATGGCGGTCAAACGGCAGAAACTGGAGTGACATGGTGGGTGGGTGCTAGGGTAAGCACAAAAAACACCTTGGCCAAGGTCATTAGATACAGGGTCAGGACAGCCAGTGAGTGCCTCAAGGAAAGAAAGCCAAGCTATGACCCAACCAAAGAAAGCTTAGTTTTTGGAACAGCTTTGCATAAAATCTCCACATGGCCCTAATGTAGCTTCATGTTGCATGAATCCCTAATTTAGCAGCCTAAGACTAGGTCCTTATTGCAGCAGCATAGGTCTGTTTTTATCTGGGGTATAGTTATTTTGCTCCTAAGAGGTAAGCTTGGCATTCAGATCATGGGCAGAACTATATCCATAGCAGCAGCCCAGATGGTTTTGAGGGTGATCAGGTGCAGGAACATTGTATCTATTTGTAGGTGGTGTGTGAGTGGTTGTCTTATCGGTATTTTTGCACTTGTGCAATCTCCCCATGTATTATACTGTGGCTTTTCTGCATACTGGTGTGAACAGGTATCAATTCACTGTGCAGTTTTTTTCTCATCTAATTATCCCCCTCGTGGAGGGGTGTGAGAGCTACTGCTCAGCAATTACCTACACCTGTTACATCTTTCCCAAGTGGCACAGGGGCTTGTGTTGCCTCCTACTGGGCTCAGTCTATTGTCCAGCTATTGAGCTGTAAGTATGGCCTTATTGTGATTTTGAGGAAATAATGTCCCATTTTTCTGTGATTTTTCTGTAAATTGTTAGTGTAGGGATTTGCAACAAATGAGGAGACTTGACGGGGCTTGCGAGTTTGCATATAGTGGCCACTGTAGCAACTAATACCTGATATTTGATATTTTTCCAGTACGTCACTTTTTTGCCCAAAAGTACTGGGGAGCAGAGGGTGTCTGTATTTTGTGTTGGACACCCGAAAAGTGCTGGGCAGCCCGCCCAATAGAATAGTAGTGGCGTAATAGGCTGTAAGCCAGCATGGTGCACCAGACGCATCTGCATTAATGGCACCATTTTGTATCGCCTTATCTATATGCAATTATAAAACCATCAACCACCCCCCTAATATTGAAGGTTGTGAGTGGTTTCTTATC